>CAOGCB010172141.1:0-10183 GCA_948266635.1 Cnidoscolus chayamansa | reverse complement strand
ATTTCTCCTATATGTGACAATACCCTCCCCATGAGGGTCTTCTTGACCCCAAGAAGACTGAAATTCGGGAAATTGGCTGCAAATAAAGCTATGATCTTCCCATGTGGCCTCTTCTCTTGGTAGATGAGTCCATTTAATGAGCCCTTGGAGAATTCGTTTCCCATTTATGAAGAATTCTGCGACCCTTGAGCACTGCTTCAGGGGCTATGGACACAGTATCTTTGTGAATTGGTGGTAATTGCTGTATTGCCACCTGTTGATCTCCGATTTTCTTTTTCAATAAGGAGACATGAAAAACAGGGTGTATTTGGGCTTCATTTGGCAACTGAAGCTTGTATACAACCAGTCCTACCCTCTCCATTATCTGATAGGGCCCATAGTATCTTGTAGCTAGTTTAAAGTCTTTCCTCAATGCCACTGAAAGTTGTCGGTATGGCTGCAGCTTTAAATAAACCCAATCTCCAACCTGAAACTCTCTTTCAGTTCTCCTCTTGTCAGCCATTTGTTTCATTCTATTTTGAGAATGTAGCAAGTTGGTTTTGATGAGTTGAATGACTTGTTGCCTCTTCCTTAAGAAATCCTTTACTGCTTCCACCTTGCAGTCGTGACTGGGTACTAGAATAAGGGCAGGAGGTTGGTAGCCATATAAAGCTTGGAATGGCGACATCTTCAAGCTGGTGTGGTAAGTGGTATTGTACCACCATTCTGCCAGGGGTAACCATTTAGCCCAAGAATGAGGCTTTTGGAAAGAAAAACATCTCAAATATCCCTCCAAGCATTGATTCACCCTCTCCGTCTGCCCATCTGTTTGAGGATGGTAAGAGGAGCTGTGTGCCCATGTTACGCCTAAAAGTTTGAACAATTCTCTCAAAAATAGGCTAGTGAACACCTTATCTCTATCCGAGACTACTGTTGTAGGCATGCCATGTAGTTTGATGATGTTGTCTAAGAAAACTTTAGCAATAGAAGAGGCTGTAAAAGGATGGTGGAGGGAGATGAAGTGAGCATATTTAGTGAGGCGACATACCACTACTAGGATTGTGTCCTTCCCTTTTGATTTAGGCAATTTTTCAATGAAGTCCATGGATAGCTGTTGCCAAGCATTAGTGGGTACCGGAAGAGGTTGTAGTAGCCCTGGGGAAGGACAGTGTTCTGTCTTACATTTGGCGCATGTGTCACATTGCCGCACCCATTGAACTACTTCCTTGAACATTCCATCCCAAAAGAAATGTCTGTGAAGCCGTTGGTAAGTGGCATTAATGCCAGAGTGCCCTCCAAGCTGAGAATTGTGGTAGATATCAAGTAGTTGTTGTCTTAGGGGCCCTGTACTCCCTACACAGAGTCTGTCTTCATGGTAGAGCAGGCCCTGTTTATAAGAATAGCCAGGATGACTATGTGGATCAATGGAGAGTTGAGAGATGAGGGCTTGAGCCTTAGCGTCTTCTTGATAACTGTCCAGTAGTTGCTGCATCCATACAGGTTGTACTGTAGCTTGTAAGGTCAAGGAAGAAGCAGATGCCATATTTGGAATCCTGGATAAGGCGTCTGCTACTTTATTCTCCACCCCTTTCTTGTATAGAATCTTATAGTTCAACCCCAATAGCTTGGAGACCCCTTTAGCTTGCAGATTAGTATGCAGACGCTGCTCCAATAGGTGTTTGATACTCTCATGATCCGTCTTGATGTAAAATTCCCCTTGCTCTAGATAATGTCTCCATTTAGAGACTGCAAATGTAATAGCTAGAAGTTCCCTCTTGTACACTGACAGTTCCTTAGTTCTAGGACCAAAAGCCTTTGAAATGTAGGCTATTGGATGTCCTTGTTGTTGCAGGACAGCCCCCATTCCTTTGCCACTCGCATCTGTCTCAACAACAAAGGGTTGAGAGAAGTCTGATAGGGCTAGAACTGGAGCTTGAGACATAGAGTTTCTGAGCTGCAGGAAGGCTTTCTCAGCTGCCGAATTCCAATTAAACCCTTCTTTCTTCAATAGTTCGGTGAGAGGCTTGGCAATGATGCCATAATCTCTGACGAACTTCCTGTAATATCCAGTTAACCCCAAGAAGCTTCTTAATTCCTTCACGTTCTTGGGTTGTGGCCATGAAACCATGGCTACAATTTTGGAGGGATCTGTTTCTACTTTCCCTGCAGAGATGATATGCCCCAAATACTCAATTTGAGGCTGTCCAAAAGAACATTTGTTGAGTTTTGCAAAGAGATTGTTCTCTTGCAAGATAGAGAACACTAACTCAAGGTGAGTATAGTGATCTTGCCAAGTAGAACTATAAACTAAGATATCATCAAAGAACACCAATACAAATTTTCTCAATTGTGCTTGGAAAAGGTGGTTCATGAGCGCCTGGAAGGTAGCTGGAGCATTAGTGAGGCCGAATGGCATGACCATGAACTCATAGTGTCCATGGTGTGTTTTGAAGGCAGTCTTAGAAATGTCTGAAGGTGACATTCTGATCTGATGATAGCCTGCCCGTAGATCAATCTTAGAGAATACCCTAGCTGCATGTAATTCATCAAGTAGGTTGTCAATGATGGGTATGGGGAACTTATCCTTGACTGTGAGGTCATTCAGCCGCCTGTAGTCTACACAGAAATGCCAAGATCCGTCCTTCTTCCTTACCAAGAGCACTGGAGAAGCGTAGGGATTTGTACTAGGTCGGATTATCCCATTCTGCAACATCTCTTTTACCAATCGTTCAATTTCTCCCTTCTGGTAGTATGGATACCTGTAAGGTCTCACATTGATGGGTCTTGCTTCGGGTACTAGAGGGATAGCATGATTGTGGCTTCGGTAGGGTGGTATTTCCCTTGGTTCCTCAAAAACCTTGGAATATTTGCTTAGTAGTTCCTTCAAGGGTTGCTGCTCTTCTATTTCTGTCTCTGCAGTTGCTTCCTCTGCCTCCGCTGAATCCTGTTTGAGCTCCAAATAGAATAAGGGAAAGCTTGTATGACCTCTCCTTCCCCTGTTCAACTTCTTTTCTGACATATATTCCAGATGAGTTCCCTGCTCCACCCCTTGTAAAGTCACCTGTTTTCCTTGTAGGGAAAAGCTTATCTTGGCTGCATCAAAATCAAATAGGATAGGATTGTGCCCCTTCATCCAATCCACCCCTAAGATGATATCAAAGCCTCCTATAGGCAGCAATCTTAAGTTAAATTCAAAGTCATGCCCTTGCATTTTCCATTTAAATTCGGACACCATTTGAGAACTCTGAATCTTCCTCCCATCAGCTACGGATACTGCCAACTTAGTAGTTTCTGTGATAGGGACATTTAATTCTTCTGCAACCTTTTCTTCCAAGAAGCTATGCGTGCTTCCACTGTCTACTAATATTAGTAGCTGCCTATTTCCCTTCTTGCCCATAATTCTGATAGTGTTTCCCCCTTTTCTCCCCTCTAATGTATGAATGGATAGAGTAGCCATGTTTCTGGGATCTACCCCTCCTGTCTCCCCTTCCAACTCCACTTCCTCTTCCTCTTCCCCCTTTCCCTCATCTTCTTCTTCCCCTTGCATAGCTCTTACTGCATTTGATTTGCAGTTATGGCCTGGGAAATACCTCTCTCCATATTTGAAGCATGGTTTGGGGTTACGGTTTATGGAAGCAGAATTCAGGTTAGTGTATTATCTTGGGCTGTTTTGGTTTATTGAGCTTTGGCTTTTAGATAGGGTTTGGTTGATTTTTGGTTCAGGAAAGGAGTGTTTAAAGAAACTAGGGTTGGAAGGAGACATGGTTTTTAAGTTGACTGGGTTTGTGTTTTTGCTTGGGGTTGCAGGGTAGGAATTTCTGGAGTAATAGGGATTTTTCTTGGTAGAATTCAGGAATTACTCTTGAAATCTGGCTGTTTGGAAAGCTTGACTCACAGAGTTGGGCTGTAGCATTCTTACTACTGGTTTAATGTCTTCTCTTAGTCCTCCAACAAACACAGACAGGAAATTTGCTTCATTCAAGTCAAGCATTACTCTCTCTACCTTAATCCTCAAATCTTCAAACCTATCTTGGTATTCCTCCAAACTATCCCCTTGCCTCAATTTCATAAGCTGCTCTACTATATCTTCTAACCCCTCATCACCAAATCTTTCACACAAATCCCTCTCAAATTCAACCCAAGAATGGGTCCCGTTTCCTCTACTCCAGTTATAGTACCAGGCGTCTGCTCTATCTATTAAAAAGAGACTAGCAACACTCACCATTTGCTCTCTTGGTACCCCATAGACTTGAAAATACTTCACACATTTTCTAATCCAAGCTCTTGGCTTAGATTTCCCATCGAATGTAATAAGATCTATCTTGGGAATGAATCTAGAGTTACCTGGAGTTTCGTTTGAGGCCCCCAGGTTGTGAAAGTCTCTTACAGATGCATTCGACCCTCTCCTGGGACTCGGAAGAATCCCTCTGCCATTTGTCACTCCTGTAGTGAAGGGAGAGGAAGGTTCTCCTTCTTCACGGTCAGCAGCTACTGCCTTCCCGTTGTCTGTCATGTTGACTCCGAAGATGCATCTCAGCTCCTCCACTATGGTATTCCTGACATTCTCGATCCCCTTGCGGAATTCATCTCGCAGTTCGTCTTTATCTCTCTGAGATCTTTCCAGAGACTGTTCCTGCATCATCCGAAGCTTTTCTTCCAGGTCGCCAATTCTTCCTTCTTGATTCGCCATTGATCGGGTGATCATTCGCGTCAATCAGATTGGGTTGTGGATGATCGGAGCTGGATTAATCCAGGCTCTGATACCAATTGTCAGGTAAGGCCTAGTAGCACTTTAGTTGACAGATTTTAGAATAGAAATAGAAGGTGGGTTAGAGATAGAATGAGGGAGAAAGGAGAGTGAACAGAGACGAGAGTGAGAAGAGGAGGAATAGGAATTTTGATAGTAAATTTCTGATTGTTTCTATTGCTGTATCTCATGCCTTTTGTAATGTATGTGAGCTGGAGTTGGTTACAACCAACTCTTTCTCTCTCTTCCAGCTCATATGACAAACTCTTCCTTCACATGCTATTTCTTTTACACTATTTCTTATTTCTCCTATATGTGACACCCACCAATCATTCTTTTTTGTTGAAATTACTGTTTGACTTCCCTAGAGCAGGAACCTAACAGTTTGATATAATAAAACTATGTGTAAGTATCGAAGGTGCCGGTAGTTTATTGATATACTGTGTGTTGGAAAATAAAGGATTGTCTTTCTCCTGGTAGCGTGGTTTTAAATTAATATGCTCGTTTATTACTCAAATGTATGTATAATTAATCTGCTTGTTTTATTACTCATGAATTAACCCCATAATGAAAGGTTGGACAATAGCATAACAGTTCCTCGCAAATATGATGTCCTAAAGTACTTGACAATGACCAGAAAGTTTATCCTAATCTAAACAATAATAAAAATTGATAATAATCATACAGTTTATCCTAATCCAAATAATAATAAAGATTAAACAATAACTAAGATTAACTGATTCTAAAAATACTTCTTCAATGTTTGGACGTTGTTGAAAAATGGATTTGGTTTATTTGACATCTATAGTAGTTATGGAGGCGAAGTTACAAATATTTCCTTGACATCATATAAATGGCAAAGACTATGATAAGGCATATGCTAAAAACAAACTTCACAAACTTTTTCTTTTTCTCTATCCACTTCTTCACACGTGTAACCAAATAATAGAATGGAAAATAGACTTAAGTTTTCTTTCCAATTCTTTTTTCCTTTATTTTATTTTCATTTGATTGCTCAATTAAGGAACAAAACAAGGGCTTAGTTCATTTGCGGTATTTTTTTTTATGACTGAACCTGGTCATTCAAGGCAGTCCCAAAATTTTTGATCTTTAACATTGTTATTAAAGATTCAAGGTGTGCCTCAGGCACAAGGTGACAGGCACAAGAGGACTGTGCTTGTTCTGGTCAGATGTGGCAACATCATCCAGAACCAGGCACAATGTGCACCAGGCACGCTGCACCAGTTACCCTGTTCTGATCCAGAGAGAAGGGTCAAATTGCTGGCACATCAAACAATGTCCTAATTGTGTTAGGTGTGCTATCCTCAATAGGCTGATTCAAGTAGCAGCCACATTCTTATGTGTATCCCTAATTCCCTATGATACATAACTAGTGTTTTTTTAAAAACTAACTACCAGTAAAGAATGATTTTTTTTTTATTTACAATATTGCAATTTTATGGAAATTAATAGAATTTATTTTCATTGAACATTTTATGATAAATGGTTTAGTTTTCATGTTAGACACTTCTGCAATGATTTGAACATTTTAGTATCCTATTTTATGCAGTATGTGGATAGGTCACTATAGGGGCCAGTTTGTTAAAGCATTTTAAAATAAATTTCTTCATGCAATTTTTTCATTTAATCCATTCTGTTGTTTCAATTTGGTATGTAGTTTTTTGTGGTCATACTTTGCATCTGTCCAGATTTTGATACATTTATTTAGTGCCTGTCTCTGTTTATTATTGGTTGCTTCTGTCTGTGTGGCAGTATTAGTACCTTAAACAGCAGTTGATGGTTACTGTCCCATCACATGTCAATATAACATACATGTTTATATTGTTACATTGATTTTTTGGTGGAATCCTATTTTGCTTTGGATAATTTGACTCCCAGTTTATTTTCTTATACTTGCTCTGATTATTCATTTCTTTTCTACAGTGCTATGATAAATATTTACAACAAAGTCTGTGTAAAGCAGCTAAAATGCGTGGGCATTCATTTTGGGCAAGGGGGCCTGATAATGCTGGTCAGTATAATTCTAGGCCGCATGAAACTGGGTTCTTCTGTGAACGAGGTGATTATGATAGTTACTTTGGACGCTTTTTCCTCCATTGGTATGCCCAGATATTGATAGACCATGCCGATAATGTTTTATCTCTTGCGAGCCTTGCCTTTGAGGATATAAAGATAATTGTTAATGTAAGTATGTATTATCTATGATGGAATGTAGATTAGTATCAAAATATTTGAAAGCTGGATTGATAATGTGCTGCATTTGTCGATTTTCTTTTGGCGGTTTAGATATGAGCTCCATGAATGAATCTGAAAGAAATTCGTGATCTATACCGGTAATGATAAGACATTGCTTTGGGTACAACTCATGTTCATTGATTTGGGTGAAGTGACATCCAAAGTTGGAGAGCATTACTGTTTGATTAGGTCATAAACTCATTGGCCATGTTTGTATCCTTTATACTAGATGCTCAGTTTAGGTTCTTGTATATCACTTGGAGTTATTCATACTTGGAAGACTGTCCCATTTGGAGTTTTTGGCTCCATGTGAATTTATTAGACACGAGTAGTTATGAGTGAATTGTATTGTGCTTCTCGTGTGTTCAAATCACAATAAAATGAACTGGAATTAACTGATATCTATTGTTAGGGACACAGAAAATTGTTAAATCAATTTATAGGATGTTATGTAGGGGAGAACTTTCGGCTGGTCTGGTTTCGAACCGAACTGAACCCGAAAAAGGTAATCACTTTAAAATGTAGACCAAACGTAACAGACTATTAAAGAATAACAGAACTAAACGAAACTGTCATGTAGGTTCAGTTTGGTTTGGTTTAAAAGAACCAAAAATAATTAAAATTCAACAAGTTTTTTCAGTTTTCTGTCACATACTCTATATGTAGGAAGAATAACAAGAGGGAATTGTAGTTGACTAAGTCAAATATTAGTTGTAATTGACTAAGTCAAATATTAGTTGTAATTGACTAAGTCAAATATTAGTTTTAGTTGACTAAGTCAAATATTAGTTGTAGTTGACTAAGTCAAATATTAGTTGTAGTTGACTAGGTCAAATATTAGTTTTAGTTGACTAAGTCAAATACTAGTTTGAAAGCAGTTACTAAACTTCTATATAAATAGAAGTACTGTATTCAAAAAAGGATATCAATGAGAATATTTGCCAAACAACCTCTTTCTCTCCTCTTCTTCTAACCTCTGAATTTCTACTCTCACTCTATTTCTTCCCTACTTCTTCTCTATCTCTTCTCTATTTCTTTCTACTCTATCATTCTATCCTTAGCGTTCATGTGACATGTTTTTCTTTGATAATCTCAAGCTCTGAAACAAATTATCAAAGAACCAAAAGTAATTAAAAGCATCCACTGAAAATAAGGAAAAATGTATTTTATACACCAAACTAAGTCACTCACCAATCCATACACATCTCATATCTCTGATCAAAGAACCAAAATGCATCTCAAATTTGTATCAATTTGTTCATTGAAAATAAGGAAAACATATTTTATACAGGAGAGAAGATACTAACAATCTGTTTCTAGATATCTGAAATTTGTTTACCAATAACATATATTAAAATCTCTTTCCGTAACATATTCAGAGCTGTTACCAAAAATATCGTCTGAAATTTGTTTCTATATCTCTTGCATCTGGGTTGCGACAGCACCAAAACAAATTGTTAGCAAGTGTGACCAAGTCATAACTGTTGGCTATAAGACTAGGTCCTATAATTGAGTCCTAAGTTAGATATGTTTTCTAGCTTAATTGTTTATTTTTTCAAGGATTCATCTTGTATAAATACATACACAGATCTAAATAAACTATTACATTCTTAGAAATCTTCATGGTATCAGAGTCCGTGCCAACATAAGGAGATCAGAGTTGTTTTCTCTCACCGCCACTATTACGGGCCATAGTTTGGTTGCCTTTCACGATCTTATTTTTCTGTCATCGCCCTACCAGCAGAAGATCCATTCTTCGACGACCTTCACTGTGAAATTTCGTGGCCAAAGTCCTTTGTGCATGGTCCCACACACTGCGATAAGGTTTTGCCATCCCGTCCACGCGACGGCGAATGCAGCACGAGTCGTCCTCCAATCACCGGTTGTTGATTTTTTTTTCCGACCGATCAATTTGCCTCTTCATTCCGACTCCAGCTACCTAGCTCCGATTACCGGTCATTGAATTTATTTTCGACCGTTCAACTCGCCTCTTTGTCCCAACTCTGGCTATTTGATTAGTTGCTGTTGAATCATCACTATCAGGTTATTGTTTCTTTTCTTCTTGAATCAATTCGTTATTCCCTTTCTCTGTTGCTATGGGGACACTGATAGACATCCAAGACGCTAAATTAGGGACAGTTAACATTGTTAAGGACAATCCACACCTTCAAATTAACCCAATTAAACTTGTTGACAGTGATAGTCGTTTAGCCTGGTCTAGGTCAACTTTGTTATTTATCAAAGCTCGCCGATTGCAAGGATTTATTAATGGAGAGAAGACTAAACCAGCTGTTTCTACCACTACATTCAGTCAATGGGATTCAGAAAATTCCCTTGTTATGTCCTGGCTGATCAATTCCATGCAGCCCCAAATCTCCAAACAATATTTATAGCTGGATACTGCTGAAAAAATTTGGAAAGCTGTAGCTCTTAGCTACTCATGCATAGGTAATGATGTTCAAGTTTTTGAAATTCGCAATAAAATCCATGGCACAAAGCAAGGTGAGCTGACACTAAATATTATTTTGAATTGAGTGGATTATGGCAGGAATTGAATTATTATCAAGACTTCCAAGCGGATTGTACTAGCGAGGTTGTGAAGTTTCATCAGCTTGTATAGAAAGAGCGGGTCTATGATTTTTTTGCTGGATCGAACATTGAATTTGACTAGATAAGGGTCCAAATCCTTGATACCTCACATTTTTCATCTATTGAACAAGCTTATGCGCTTGTACAGCAGGAAGAAAGCAAGAGGAGTGTCATGCTTTATTCATCCCTAGTTAAGAAGTCCGGGTTGACTGCTTCTACTACTCTTGAGCAATCTAAGGCTCCTGATTCTAATAAGGATCACCTATAATGTGATCATTGTGGGAAGCCGCATCATACTAGAGAGACTTGTTGGAAGCTCCATAGTCTACCTCTCTGTGATCGTGGGGGGAATAAAGATAACTCTTCCAAAGCTTAAACTCATTGTTACATATAGTAGGAAGAGGAGGGAGAAATAGTTCGTTAAATTCTGCTGTTCTTTTTAATTTCTGCACTGCTGTCATCCTAGTACTATATTCTGTTGTGATTGATTCCATAGGGTACATTCTAGAAGGGATATTCCCTGCAGAGGACAGCTCATCATGTGTGAGCTGCTATGTAACAGAATGCTGGGAAGGAAAAGGCATGCAGAATATACACAATCTCATTTTCTCA
>CAOGCB010171987.1:0-14512 GCA_948266635.1 Cnidoscolus chayamansa | reverse complement strand
AAAGAATAAGAAAATATATTCTTGATTTGTAATTTTAATTTTATTTGAGAAAAAGAATTTAGATATGGGATACTTTCATATGCACACATGTGCATATATATAATTCCTTATTGAATGAATGATATAATATGATTGATGATGCAAGAGAGAGAAGTTCAAACATCAATTTATAGGCCAACAAAATAAATGACATTGCTTTACATTGAGAAACACAACAAGAAACTTTCATTTTCAAGACCAAAATTGAGATTTCTAAATTAAAATTTCTTATGTATTTTGAATAGGAGGCAATCATTCAAAGTCTTAACCACAATATATGGGTGATGATATATTGGAAAATGCACTTGAAGACAATTGAGCTTGTCATTTCAATTTGAATCAATGCAAAGATTGATTTGTTATAGTGACATGGGTTTTTGTTCTTATGTGTGCAAGTAGGAGAATGGTTTTGGACCAAGTTTTCTTGTTACTTTGTATGTAAGAAATCTAAATCACATGGTGGAGACAACCTTGGAGAACCCCATGAGACACAACTTCACTTCATTTTTCTAGGACTCATTTGACCAACATGATAACACTCAATCATCTTCTTATTTTTGTCATATGTTTCTAATTAGTTGAGAGAAAACTAGCAAGTGCCTTAGCACATTGTAATCATTCTTTTTAAATAATTTAAGGTATTCCTATCTAAATTCACATTACAATCCCATGAGTTTTGAGTTAGTAACCAAAAACCCATTTCAAATTTATTTTCGTCTATTAAAAAATAAAAATAAAAATTACGTTAAATTTTACTAAGTATTTATGAACAGACGGTTAAATATAAAAAAAAATGGTTTGATTTACCATTAAACTAGTTTGGAATCAAATATATTACCATTTTGCATCATAAAACCATTTGTTAGACAAAAAGCTGGCCCAAAAAATAAAAATTCAAACAAGCATCTTGAAAGCTTGGAATAAATTCCATGAGGGCATGACACAAAGAGCAATAAAAGCCCCACAAGAGCTTGTTTGTGTGTCAACTTTGAAACATAAATACATACACATCTGGACATCATAGAAAATTGCCTTTAGAACCTTCACTTTTGATGTAAACGACTTTCCCCCGACCAAAAGAAACTTGTACACTTATTTCTTAATCACCCAAAAAAATAAATAAATAAAAGAATATAAACTTTGTTTCCAAATTGAATATTGTGTGTTGTGTAGTGCAGTCCATTCCATCACAAATCTATTATTACATAATTGTATAATAAGATGTGTTCAAGTTCATACATTAATTTAAGTGAGGACCCATTACACCTGTTTTTATTATTCAAGATCAATGTGTGACCACTTCAACATCTTCCTTACCTCTTTTCAGGGACTTCGGCCTCAATAAGATCTTCCTAAATCTGCTCTCTCTTCCTTCAATAATAATTATGTAAAATAATGTCTTTTTGATGTTGGGCTCTTGCTATAACCATTTTCAGCCCAATTTACTTTCCCCCCCCTCTTTTCATTGAAAGATTGAAAATTTTGATAAGTTAAATTGAATAAAAAGATTATATAAAAAAATCTGATTCTTAATGATGTTGAATGCACCATTAAATGGGTTTTTCACATTGCAAATGATCTCTAATTCTGGATTTCATATATAAATAGATATGCACCAAAATCCATATTAATAAATTGAGGAAAGCAGACTTTTTTATAGGACTAAGCAATATGGATGGGTAAGATTATGGTATTAAAGTTTGGTTTTCTACTTTATGTTAGATGCTACAAGGCCATAGGGTGGTCTAGGTCTAAGTCTATGCCAATATCTCCTTAGCCACTGCCTTTTCATAGTTAAGTAGGCAGTGGTGGGTCTGGGAAAGCTTATCCCATTACTAATAGTTATGAGAATGCTCTACTTTTGTTCCCATTATAGAACATAGGCCGTCAGGTTAACAGTAGCCAGTAGGGTAAAAGACAGATTCTATCTACTTCAAAATCTGAATTAAATTAAAATAGACGACTCCACATACTGCTATAGCCAAAATTCTTTAGTATGTACTCTATGCTACAACAAAGGATTTCACATAAATCTCACAGCGAAAATTTACGTGAGTAAATGGATTTAATCATTTAAAAATCTCATAATCATTGGTAACTGGCAACCCTTTGAGTACATCTCTTAGTGCATAGTAATGGCTATCACACTTGTGGTCTGAGATTATGTTGGTAGAGAGCAATATCCTCTGGAAATGTTCACCTGGATGCCTCTTCCACAGTGAGAAAAATTCCACCCTTTCATTTCTGCTGTAAGCATTGGTGTCAATGTTCCTCTTTAGATAGTAAATAGTACCTGGAACTAATAATTCCTCTGGCACTGTACAACCAGCTCCTTCCTTTTTGACGACAGAATCATTGTCTATGGTTGTTTTAGTTGTTGAAGTGAGTAATTGCTTGTGGGCGGGATCGTCTGTCAAAGACACCAAAACAGAAAATTCGACCATTTAGCAAAAGGGAAAGAGATTCATAAACTTGTATGCAAACCAACAGGGAGTTGAATCAGCGGAAGTCGGACTGCATTCCCAGGTGAACTTCACCTGCAAGATTAGGGGTTCAAACCCTGCAGTCACCACTATTGAGATGGCCGCCGCTTTATCTAAATATCACCCTCCGCCCCAATGTTGGCTTAGTTCCATGCACTGGACAACACTTGGTGCACATTTGAAACTAGACTCGAGGAACAGTTGAGTTTTAATTGCATTCCATTTGAATTGATCAATTCTAGAGGCCTCTTAGAAACCTCATTCCATTATTTCAATTTCTTGCCTCCTAACAGCCACAGGAATATGTTCCTTTGAAGCCATATAATTAACAAACCTTTGTTCCATTTTGTTACAACTCTAAAGTCTAAATCCCCCAAATATTTGGAAAATATTTGTTTGATCTCCACAAAAGTGGGCATATCATACTCTAAAGATTTCCAATCAACATCACAAAAACAGTTGACAAAGCTTCAAGAAGATAACATGTTGGCAACACATGGGACCCAGTGAGATGAACTTACCAGAAGAGTTCTTGTTGCTCCTGAGCTTCGCATAATCAGCAAGCTTCCAAGCTACATCTTGCACAGAAGATACTACCTGCTTCGCATTTGTGACCAAACCTATGACACTTTTCCAGTCTTCCTTTTCAATGACACTCATCCTGTATGGATAGAAAAAGGATCATGAGGATGGAAAAAAAAATGACGCCTGAAAGAGAACCTAACCTCCATGTTCTAACAATTGATAAAGAAGAGCTCTACAAGTCAATGAAAAACTAAAAAAAATGGCGCCTCTGCAGAAGTTAGCATTCTTCTACATAGCTCCTCAATGAATCATTTAGAAATTTTAAATAAAATACTCAAGGACATCATATGGAGAAACTGGGATGCAACAGGCAGGCAGAGATGTGAATTCCCTAGTGTGCAAGCTATACAAACTTCCCACACTGCCTTACATGCCGGAATTGAAGAGCTGAGATTATGTATAGAAGGGAATAAGACAGGTAGCGTGGACTGTACGTAGTTAGCAGGTAAATAACTGAAGTTGTCCAGTTGGAGAGTAGCTAGAACAGTTAATAGAGAGATATAAAGCTGTAAAAATAGCAGCTATTTTAAATACAGAAACTATTCAGAGAATATCATTCTCACTAATATCTCGTTTGTTTCATATCTTTGTCCCATCCTCTCTCTTAATTATTTCCAGAGGGTGTCAGATTAGAGACTTGGCGCAGTTGCTGAAGGTTTCATCCCCAGCAGTTGCTCTATACCCATTTACCAGAAGTATCAAATAGCTGCTGTTTAGCTGATAAAACCTCTTAAACTGTTACAGTTTAAAAAGTTGGAATAAGATCAACTGATATTGTTTCAAAAATAAAAGGACCATTTATCTCTCTCTCTCTCTCTCTCTCTCTCTCTCTCTATCTATCTATATACATATATATATAAATTTTTATTTTTCTATTTTAATAATAAATAAAACTTATATATTTATTTAAACAATAAAATATGATCTAATATAAAAGACTAACAAATATATACTTCTTCTAATAGTAAATTAAACTATATAATATGTACCCTTAATAATTATTTTACATATAAACAACACCAGTTACATAAAGTTTTCAATAAGCACTTAAATGTAAATTAGCCACCATCAAGGATCAACAACAATTATCAGCTAATAGTAAATAATCAACTATCAATTACCAGCAGCATCCAACAGTTGAACCAGATAGGACTTAAGTTCCTGCTGCAACTGCACGTTCCTATCCTAATCCTATCCTATCATACTCGTATCTAATTACAATCCAACAAAAGCGGAGTAAATGAAGAAATCACACCAAGTTGCCAAGGGGTAAATAAATTATTCTCCAATTATGGCCTAAAGAAATGGAATCTTGAAAGGAAAATCTGAAGCAGCTGTAGCCTTCAGTGTAATACTAAATGATGGCCTTCAAGACTCAGACTACATCCTTGTGGCTACATGTGCAAGCCTGAAATGATTTATTTTATAATCCTGATCTTGAGAAACATCAATTTGAAGTGTTCACCTAAAATCAGCTTAAAAAGTGATGTCCTGCAATCTACTTCCAGATATAGCTATTCCAGTTGAATCTAGAGTTCTAGACTCAGTATTCCATGTCTCATTTTCTTAGTTTGCTTCGAATGGATTGTGCAGCAGGGTACAAAGGGAATTAACAGTAAAAAGAAGATGAAGTTTGCAAATAACTTTTGTTCTACAGCATGGGAAGTCGCACATTGCAGTCACACTTAAACAGTCTGCATCCATGAATTGATATCCAAAAAAGTCAAATTTGCACCGTACTATATGCTTGGTTTATACCTTGTAAAGCAACAACTTTTGATGACATTTCTTTGCCCTCAAATCTATTTGTTTAGTTCAAGCAGGTCTTTTCAACATAAAATGAGCAAAATTAAAATTATATTTACATACTCACCAATCAGTTTGCAGAATTTCATTCCTCAGCCTAGCTAGAGAAGCTGCACTTAACCTGGGTATAATATCATCCTAAAAAAACATGAAACTCGATAACCCACAAGGATTAAGGAAATAAAGAAGAAACACAATCAAACTGACGATAATAAACATAGTGAGAAAATTTGCACTTTCTATGGAATAAAGGAGGTTAAAAAAGCTTGACTAGCCAACACAATCATTAGTTATTCAAGTGCTCAGCCCACCTGCATTACAACAGTTGTAACAAAATCAGCACAACTTTCAGAAAGTTCTCTGGAAACACATGGAGGAGTTGCAAATCCAACAGCAGAAACAATATCAGGGCTAAACCCAAGTTCCTTATGTGACCTATTTCGCAGCATAATTGCTAGCAAAGATGCTATAGCAGCTCCAAGAGAGTGCCCCACTAGTCTTAATCTAAATCCCTGTAGAAGAATTAGGTTCTCTGAAAATTTTATCACAAAAACAAAAATATAAGGGGAAAAAAAGAAGGATAGCAGTAGGGTAAACAAAAATGTCCTATGTACAAATGGAGTACAGAAAATGGCGGAAGTGAGATTAAAGTTCCTCACTACCTCATATTTCTGCAAGCACTCCCTTATGGTTCCCATCTCATGATTAAGAAACCAACGAGCAGCTTCAGCTGTGCCAAAGTGGGTTGAATAGCCTTCAAATGTAACTTCTCCATCATTTGAAGAAACAATGTCAGTAATAAGGTCGTAGACGGTATGAGTTCCACGAATTCCCAAAATAATGAGTTTCTTGCGAGGATCAATCCCTATGTAATAACCAGGCCTCATCACATTGGAATATTTTACAAATTTAAGAATATTGCTTTCACGAAGCATGCTGTTCCTTGCAAGCCAAAAAGCACCATCCTTGTAAGAACCTTTTGCTAACTCAATGTGATAAATGAGATCTTGGACCTAAATAAGGAAGTAATTATGTTATGTAAGCTCTACATTGTAGAATAAAGCAGTTGATAAAATATTAACCAAATAAGCAACTGATATACACAAAAGGTATATATTAAGGAAAATGCATTCATGATGAAGATTCAATTCCTTTCTTCAGTACTAAGAGATTATGTAATTACTATTAATTCTGAAGAGACTTGAACACCCTTAAAATCCTCGACTGGAGTTAAGGATGACTGTTGAAGATAAATAAGATATAGCCCAATTGTAAGATCACTCAAGCTCCAACCCTCTATCCCAATCTTGCTCCGCTGAATGCTTGCAATGATCTCTGTAAGAGATCGACCACTAGGAGGGGTTTTGTTTCCAAGTCCATTCCCTGCAAATTGGAACATTGAATGACCCTCCATGATCATAAGGCAAACTTGAAAACTGCACGAGGAAGTGTTCTACAAAACGTTTGAACAGATATTGGTACTGACAGAGGGAACATCAAATGATGTATAAGAGACAGACCTCAGCCACATGTGGAATAGAAAACGTGAAATTGTAGGGAGTGTGATGCAAAATGATATGGATTAGATCTTAAGAAATGACATAAATCAACACTTCAGATGAAGATTATAAACAAGAATAGGTTCATTACAACAAGGATACCGTGTCAAAACCATCCCATGCAGCAAAGAAGAGTCGTATTTTTAGGAGAAGGATAATTTCATAGCATCAAACCATCAGCGGAGCTCACTTACACAGTTGCACAGCTGGTTCAAGAGCTTTAGTAAGCCAAGCAAGCTCCAATCTCCACTTATTATCACTCAGATCCTCACCGGAACTGTGTTTGCCAAGTCCAGTTTTATAGTCTGTCTTTTTCTCAAGTTTAGGCTTTGAAGAAAATTGGGCTGCATTTTTTGCTTCTTTCAGTGCATCTGCTTCTTCCTTATCAGGTTTGGACATTTGTGATTGACACCGACTCAGAACTCCATAAACAAACCTATGGTACGTTTTTTGTCTCTTGATCAAATTTGTGTAATCTGCAGAGCAACAGACAGAAACAAAAATCCCATATGATCACATAAATTAACAATTATATCCCACTGGTATGAGCAAACAAAAGGGTAAGATCGATCATCATCCATAAACATCGCCCAAATACTACTACAATTTCAAACATATAATCCATTGGAAATCATATTTGCATTAGATTTTTTTAATAGGTGCAACATAACACTTCACTCTTCTACTTCGTTCGTGAAAGTAATCGTCCGTCACTAATTACAAATAGTGTCCCTTATTTAATTAGAGAGAAACATATTTATCTTACAACTGTTGCACCTTTGAGGCTCTGCGCAACAAATGACCACCGATTAGGCCGTTATTCATAACCCGAAGTGGAAAATCGGAGCAAGTAAAGTCAATTGTTCCCTTCCTTCCAATATCTATTATCAGTGTTTTCTGCTTAGCCCGATAGACCCCACTGCATGTTTATAATATGCTTCCAAACATAAACACAAATCAACTAGCTTTTCAAGAGAACCACTGAACTTTATGAAATCCCATTACCCAAAAATACCTATTATTTATCCAATTTTGGAAGGAGGAGCAGGTTTTGCAGTTTGCTTTCCATTAGGTTGTTTTACACGGAAAGCAAAGCATTAAAACACAGGAAAAAATCCAGGCAAGTGTCAAACGGACCAGATTTTTATGAAAATTCTCACCAAAGAAAGCAGAGGATCAAGAAGAAAGTAACCAAAGAACATTTGCAACTGAATTCAACTCAAGGTAAAGAGAAAAACGAGAGCCAAATAGTGCACTTACATAATTCGGTGAAGAAGCGCTTTATAAATCTATTAGCCATTTCGAGATACAGAATGGCGGACACGAAGAACTATGTATATTATTGGAGGACGACGAGGATAGTGATAAGTGGCGGTTGTCAGAACTCGACATAGGCTAAACAATTTCACGAGGCGCGTTTATTTGTCTCAGCTTATTGGTCGTGATTAGCGGCTGCCGTGGCGGTGATGTAGCAGTTGCGCAGAGCAGTAGAGAAGGAGGTGGAGGAAGGAGGAGACGCAATGACAGAAGGCTAATATCGACATTATGGTATAGAAAAAAGGGTATTACCGTCACTCAACATATTAATTATCTTATGGGCCTAGGTTTGATCGGGTTTTTGGGCTCGGGTTGCTTTCAAGTTCTATGGCCACAAATCCAAAATTGATCATACAAACGACAGCGTTTGAATCTCTTTTCAATTTTCAGTTTTCAGCTGTTTTTTCCTTGTAAATAACTTCACCTAGGGTTTCCAATACTCACTTTCAGTGTCCATTGTCCCTCTAGCCCGATAAAGTATTTCGTCGTTCGGCCGCTCTCGGCCGGCGACAGCCTACCATCAACATCTAATTCCTAACTTCATGGAACTGTTTAATTAACTTGGTATGAACAAAGAACACTCACGCACGCATAGAAATAACCTCACAATTCAATAAATTCGTCTTCATTCAAAATATGATGAGTTTCGAAATTTTATAGCTATTATAGATTCTAGAATTATCTTCCTAACAATTCTCTATGTGCAGGAAGAATTCTGTTGCAGGTTTGACACCCCAAAGAGCCTGGAAGACGCCGATTCTGTTATAGCTGTTGAACAGGGTAAAGCTTGCTGCGCACCGTTTTCGTAAGTCTTCTGCACACACACCGTTTAATTGAGACGCATCGTTTTATTCGTATCATAACTTCTTCTGGCTCGATTTGGCAGGAATATGACGTGGCGAGGCTCCAGCTAAGCATTCCCGCCAAAAATCGCTACTATATAGATGTTTTCTTCAACCTTCCCTCCAATTCCCAAACTGTAACCAGAATTTACAGTATGAGCTCTTCAAGATCCTCTATGTCTCCAATCCCCTTCAAGTCAAAGAGATCACTCCAATCAACTCCAATATCTAAACCCGAAAACCCGATCACTACCCAAACCCCAGATAAGCTGCCTGCCGAACTCCCACCTCGCCTCCGGAACCGCCGCGTGGCGCTTTCTCTGAAAGAGGTTAGGAAGGTTGCTCAAGGCAATCGAGATGGACCTCATCGTAACCAGACTGAGCAGATCGTGAAGTCCGCCCGAAGGCAGATCTCGTCTTGGCCCGAGGAATCCACCGGCGAGTCGCACAGGCCACGGCATGCTGCCGAGGAGACAACTTTGATTCCGGCGAAGTAAGCTTCTACCGCTCCTTTCTTGTTACAAATGCGTGCCAAATTCGGTTCATTCTTTTTGTTATATGCTTATTGGATGATATCTTGGCAGATATGAGATGTTGGCCGAGTTTTTTGATTGCCTGGATAGTTCAATTAGGCTGTCGAGGTTGAAGGGTTCCATGTCCACCTTCACTAATATTTCCCCTAAAATTGAGTGTTTAACAGACAGGTATATGTTTACCCTACTGTTCAGTGGCTAGCTAGAATTACAATGGTCTCATTAATTTTTAACTGATTAGTTTTGTTATTGGTTTGTTTATAGGAGATTTTCTTATCGACATTTGGCTCAATTGAAGTATATTTTGCCCGAGGCAATAGAGATAAAGAAGGTACTCATATTTGACAAGCGAACCAATTGTATGAAGCCAGACCTTCATGTCACTGTTAATGCAGACGCAATTGAATGTGACGGTAATTTGAAATCAGAAAGTAAGAATCAGCATTTGAGGAAAGTCTTCCGTGCTCGGCTTGCGGGCTTTTATAAAGCTCATCCAGAGGTATGCATGTTTACCAGTGCCTAAAAGTGATAGCAGATTACTTTATTTTGCACTTAGATACATAAATTTATGCGATTTTGCAAAGTTAGGATTCGTGTATGTGATCTTATTTATCATAAGATTTTATATGGGCATGCGTTTTTTGCATTCAGGGTGATGAAATTCCTGAGGACATGCTGCCAGAGCCTTTCAACCGATCAAAGCAAGATCTGAATTCAGAGAGTGAAGTCCCCACCACATCATCGCCCATAGACACATCATCTGATGCACATGTAGGCCAAAACCTCAGCTTGTCGTTGCCTGTACAGACCAAGGCACTTAAAAAACGCCAAACAGCGGTGGCATCTCATTTCTCGAAATCTTTCAGGAGGCATTTCTCCCAGAAAATTAGAAAAAGTGAAACAGAAGATGCTTGCCAGAATTCTCAGAAGATTTGCTCCCTAGAATCAATTTTACCAATTTCAGAGCCATGCTTAGACAAAATCTCTTCTAGCAAGGAAGCTAGTGCTTCTGCCTCATCCCCAACCAGAATGCCATCCATACCAACAACTGATGGAGACAAAAGCTCAGCAACTTGTGACTCTTCAGCTAGTGTTCCTCCGCCTTGCCTCCCTGCAACTCCTTGCAAAGAGATAAACTCCACAAACCATAGAGATTATTCACCCAAAAAAATAGAGAACTTTCACTCAACCCCTGCAAAGCCTGCTTCACCTTCTTCTACGTTAATGTCAATGACACCTGCACTACATCCACTAAAAAGATGTTATATGAGCCCAGATGATGATGCCACTAGCTTAACAGAAAAGCTCACTAGACGTCCATCACGAACCAGGTCTCTAAAATTTGGAACTCCAGAGAAGAATGTAAGGGATGGACCTAATGACATGGAGGATGCATCAACAGATAATGATATTTTGAATATTCTCCCTGAGAGTCTTCTGCAATCGGTAAGTATATCTTGGGGTCCGCACTTTGTTTTTCCTTTCGGAGTGCATTCTTTTATTTGTATTTCACTCTGATCTGTGATTGGAACTGTGTTTGAAGTTGCCTTTTCCATTTCCTTAGGGTGGTTTTCTTTGAACTGCGGTGTTCTTTGAATACTATATGGTTTGTGGTTTTCTTTGAACTGTGGTGTTCTTTGAATATTATATGGTTTAGACAGAGTATGAACTAGTTGTGCTCAAAATTGTGGGAGGTTTCTGCAATTCTTCAATTGTCAACACGAATTTCTTGTATATTATTTTGACAAAGATTTTATTCCAGCTACTATTATACTACAAACTATGCTGAGACAAGGTTGGAGTCCATTGAGTTGCTTTCTTGCCAACCTTAATGTGAATTATCTGATAAGGGAATGGTTACTGTAATTTTATTAACAACTCTCTCCCTTTGCAGATAAGAGAAAAAGAACGACAGATCCAAGAAGAGCGCGATCCAGCCATCTCACAAGCAAAGAGGCGAAAGCAAATGATTGCCTGCCTGCCAAAGCTCTTCAACATGATTCATTTCTTGTTTCAGTCAATACAACGATCAGTTATCACAAAAGAGGAGCTTGTGCACAAGATAATTGCAAGTCATTCTGATATTGTTGATAGAAGTAAGGGTTATTAACCAGTTAAAGACAACATAAATGTTTTCTATATTTTGATGCTTGAGTGAAGTTTAATTCATTATGCCTTGTTGTTTGTAGGAGAAGTTGATGAGCAGCTAAAATTGTTGCTTGAACTAGTTCCTGAATGGATCTCTGAGAAATTAGCGTCTGGTGGGGATTTGCTCTTCTGGTAAGTTCCTCTAACTTCTTATTTTGTAACTAAATCTTTGAATGGCAATTGAAAGCACAAATACATAAATTACTATCAGAAGATGAACTGCTGCTTTAAGTTGCTTGACATCATATGTTACCTTATTTTTCAGCGTCAACAAATTGTCAAGCCCTGAAACCATACGAGCACGACTTGAACAAGCAAAGTGACAGGGAGAGCTTTTTGAAGTTCTAATACAGAAGTCATGTCTGCTTTTGCCTTTGGGTTAATCCTGGATAATCTATAATTTATCTTGTATTTGAGCCAATGTTAATAGAGAAGTTTATGTAGTTGTGATATTGGTAGATGTCAGCATTCTAACAGAGTGATGATATAGTGAAAAGCCCAATTTTTCGTGTAATCTCTTATACTAGTATAAGCCAGCATGTTATGTATTCTTGATGATTTAGTATCAATTATTGTGGACCGTTTAGCCCTGATATTATTTCTGCTGTTGGATTTGCAACTCCTCAATGTGTCTCCAGTGAACATTCTGAAAGTTGTGCTGATTTTGTTACAACTGTTGTAATGCAGGTGGGCTGAGCCACTTGATCAACTAATGATTGTTTTGGCTAGTCAAACTTTTTAAATCTCCTTTATTGCATAGAAAGTGAAAATTTTCTCACTATATTTATTATCCTCAGTTTGATTGGTTCTTCTTTCTTTCCTTAATCCTTGTGGCTTATCGAGATGTTTTTTTAGGATGATATTATACCCAGGTTACGTGCAGCTTCTATAGCAAGGCTGAGGAATGAAATTCTGCAAACTGATTGGTGAGTAGGTAAATGTAAATGTAAATGTAATTTTAATTTTGCTCATGTTTTATGTTGAAAAGACCTGCTTGAACTAAACAAATAGATTTGAGGGCAAAGAAATATGATAAAAAATTGTTGCTTTACAAGATATAAACCAAGCATATAGTACGTCGCAAATTTGACCATTTAGGATATCAATTCATGGATTTTGCAAACTGTTGAAGTGTGACTTCGATGTGCGACTTCCCATGCTCTAGAACAAAAGTTATTTGCAAACTTCATCTTCTTTTTACTATTAATTCCCTTTGTACCTTGCCACACAATCCAATTCCGAGCAACACTGAAAAAATGAGACATGGAATACTCAGTCTAGAACTCTAGATTCTGAGTAAGTGTAATAGCTTTCTCTGGAAGTAGATTGCACATCATTTTTTTAGCTGATTTTAGATGAACACTTCAAATTGATGTTCACAAGATCATAAATCATTGCAGGCTTGCACATGTAGCCATAAGGATGTAGTCTGAGTTTTGAAGGCCATCATTTTAGCATAACACTGAAGGCTACAGCTGCTTTAGATTTTCATTCAAAGATTCCACTTCTTTAGGCCATAATTTGGAATAATTTATTTACCCCATGGCAACTTGGTGTGATTTCTTCATTACTGCGCTCGTTGGCTTGTAATTAGATATGAGTATGATAGTTTGGATGAGAACGCTCATTTACATCAGGAACTTAAAGTTCTATCTGGTTCAAATATTGGAAGCAGCTGGTAACTGATAGTTGATTATTTACTATTAGCTGATAATTTTTGTTGATCCTTGATGGTAGCTAATTGCATTAAGTGCTTAGTGTGAAAACTTTATATAACTGGTGTTCTTCATGTAAAATAATTATTAAGGGTATATATTATATAATTTATTTTACTAGTAGAATAAGTAAATATTTGTTAGTCTATACCTGAAGAGGTGAGATAAGATGACAATGATACTTTCTCCCTTAACCAGAGATCTTGAGTTCGAGTGCTGGGTATGAAGCACTTTTAAAATTTAGAAAGGAGCACTTTATCTCCTTCATGGGCCTACCCGGCGCGAATCCGAATTAACACCGGACAATTTTAGATATAGATAAAATGGTCTTTTGGATATGAAAGGAATAATCTGAAAATGGCATCAAAGCTAAAATATCTCAATCAATTGAAGAACTGAATAAGTCAGCAGTATTTTAATGAAGATATAAGATGGGATGGAGAATTACTAGACAAAACATGCAATAGCAATACTCTTTACAAACATGCTTTCATTCACGGCAATAAAGATTTTATTGGTGATTTTGTACAATTAGAAACTAACATATGTTGATAGTGTTCCACCAATATATTATGTGGAGTATATGTTTGAAACTTTAGATATAAGAAAGATAACTCAGGGAAGATTGCTACAGTATGAATTCCATATTGTTCTTGGTAATACTGCAAATGACAAAGAGTTATTCTTGACAAATGATTGTCTTGAATTTGAACTGCATAATATTAAACAAAGCGTAGTTGTTCAACTCTAAATGATTCATCGGAGTTGTCAGTATCGGAAGGATAATCTTAGCAAGGATAAAATTGATAAACAAAGAGTAGAGGGGAGAAAAAGTCAAAGGCTTCTTGTGTAATATTATTGTAAAAGCCTATACTTGAGAGAGGGGCCTTCTTTTGTCTTCCAAAAGATAGCATGGGTCTTGGAATTGGAGTTTGTCAATCTTGTACAATGAGAGAAATAAAAATGGAGAAAAACGGTTGCCACTTGAATTTGAATAGCTATGGATTTATCTACAAAGGAACCCGCTACTCCATTTGTGATTTTATCTATCTAGATCCTCACCATTTGTCTACAAATAGATAGATTTTCAATTGGGATAGCTGGTTCCTTAATCCGTAGCTATTTAAATTCACGTTATAATTGTTTTCTCCATTTTTATTTACTTCATTGTACAAGATTGACAAACTCTTATTCCAAGACCCATGCTAAATAAGACTCCCTCTCTGAGGTAAGCATATGCTTTTACAATAATATTATACAGGAGGCCCTTGACTTTTTCCTTCTGCTCTTTGTTTGTCAATTTTATCGTTGCTGAGATTATCCTTCCGATGCTGATAACCCCAATGAATCATCTGGGATTAAACAACTATGCTTTGTTTAACATCATGCAATTCAAAATCAAGATAATCATTTGTCAAGAATAGCTCTCTTTCGTCTGTAGTATTACCAACAGTAGTATAGAACCCATACTGTAGCAACTGCCAT
>CAOGCB010171708.1:0-26813 GCA_948266635.1 Cnidoscolus chayamansa | reverse complement strand
TGGAGAGGTCTTTTTGTTTGTTAGGGACCTTAGTGCGTCCGTCCTATTAAAGCTACCTTGTTCTTCTCCTACACCATTCTTTCTTTCACATCTCTTAAAGTTATTTAATCTTTCACTCCCTAAAATTTTAATTTATTTTTTTAATAATTTAAATTTAAATTCAATTTTTTAATTTTATTTAATAAATAAGTTAAAATTAAATTTAAATTTAAATTTATTTATATTCAGTTCGATTTATAAAAATAAATTTTAAATTTATATAAAATGAACCTACTAAGTAGATTATACTTGTACAATACGTCGAAATAACATGTTTTACTCAAAATAAAATGAGAAAATTTTAAAAGGGATTAAATAACAAATAAAAAAATGAGTTAGTAATGGTTTGTGAGCTAACAATTAAGTTAGATTAATTTTCACTCCAAATGTGATTACCTAATTAGGCAGATAAATGTCACCTAACATTACTACAAAAACATAAGTTATAATATTAATGTCAACATGGGGATGGATGGATTTCTTGTTAATCAAATACAAACATGAAATCTAATTAATAATTAAAAAAGAAAACTATATAGTATGTGTTATAAAGATTGGCGCCAAAAATTACAATTGACATGCAAGTTGGCGTGAGTAGAAAAAGACGAAAAATGAAATGAATGAGTGAAATATTTTATGATGAAAAGGCAAAGATGGAAGTAGAAGAAGGTGTGAAAGTGATAGAGAAGCAATTAAGGGAAGATTGGGAATTAAGGTATGTGCATGTGCTTAAGGGATAACATATGTTTCATATCTTTAAGCCAATGTCACTTTCTTGTATCTTTACAAGGGACCAACCCTTACCTTCAAAATATCTTCAAAGGAAGAAGATGCTATTCTTTCCCAATAAGATACAACTTGAAATGTGCAACCAACAACTAACACTTGTTTTATCTCCAAAAATGAATATATAGTTTTAAATTAATATAATCGTTCTTGTCATGAATTTTTTTCTATCATTATAAATTTATATAATAAAAGATAATATATATATATATATATATATATATTAAATGAGTTGATTTGATAATATTATTTAAATCAGTATAGCACTTGTCAAATTAATATTAGATTGCGAAACTTAGAGATTTTAATCATAAAAATAAAATAATAATTATAAAAATGATCGTATATAATATCCGGGACCGAAAAGGGCGGGAAGTGATTGCCGGTACTAGAGAGAGCACGGACAAGAAGCGGTTTCTGGCAGGCTTCTAGGTGGAGGGATACATGAACGAATCGATCCCACACCGGAAAAAGAGTGATCTTGAGATTGTGTAGGGATGAGGTTGCTAGGTACTAGCTATATCAACAAGTTACACCTTCTTTTTCGGGAGCCTTTCCGTAAGAATTCCATAATTAAGCGTGCTTAGCCTTAAGCAATTACAGGATAGGTGACCTTCTGGAAAGTTCTCCCAGAAAGCATGTGAGTGAGGACAAAAACATAGTGAAAAGGATATATGTTAGTTTATAGCGACAGTCGTCAAATTTCGGGTGTTACATCATAACTATATTTAATTATTGATAAAATAATAATATAAATTATAAATTTAATAAATAAAATACTGATAATGAAATTTTTTTAAATAAATTTAGCATCAATTAATAACGAAAGAATTACCAACGATATAAAAAATATAGTGACAAAAAGTTTGTTGCTAATTACTCACTAATACATGGTTGCTAATTATCGATCACTTTTTCATTTGATCGGTAAATTTTGTATTAAAATTTTTAAAAAAATATTTTGATATTTTACTCTAGCTACTATCGGAGTTATTAATTATTATTTTTTTATTTGGTCAATAATATTTTTATTAAAATTTTAGATGAAGTATTTTGATAATTTTGATATTAAAATTATAATTCATTGATATATAGTCGCTAATTATTTAATTGTCACTTATTAACTATTTTTTTATTTCATCGATAATTTTTATATTAAAATTTTTGTGAAAATATTTTAATATTATGCTATAATGTTAGTGACTAATTATTGACCACTTTTTTATTCAATCATAATTTTTATATTTTACAGATCATAATTTTTTATCATTTAATATTTTTTAATTTTTTAAATTAAAATATAAAAATAGGCATTACCAACCTGTGGTCGGTAATTTTTTATCATTAATTTAATAAATTTTTAACGTTTATTAGATTTAATATATAAAAAAACAACCAAAGGTGATGGTTGGAAAGAATATATCATAATATTTCATAATAACAGTTTTATAAATTTTAAATATAACTAGAAAATTAATAACTAATTATTGTGGTTGCAAATTATGGATTATCTAGAAATTGATCGGTAATTATTATGAAAATTTTAAAATAAAATAGAAAAAAATTAATTATAGTCGATAATCATAAAAAAATAAAATAGTTTCTTTATATATTTTTATAACAATATTTATTTATTTATAAATATTATATATTAAATAAGTAAAATTTGAATATTTTATTTAAATTTAAATTTAAAAACATGATTGATATTTTAAATTATATTTTTATGTAAATTATTAAATTAAAATTTATGAAATTTAATGCGTTCAAGTTAGATTTGGGTAAGTAGAAATATTTTATACATTTTTATAACCACAATTTATATTTTTTACATTGACAAATAAAATTTATATATTTTAAATTATATTTTATAAAAAAATAACTAAATTTAAAATATTTTTTGGGTAACAATAATTGGTTTGTGACAAGTTTAGATAATTTGAAGTAAAATTTAATTTAATTTAAAATGAGTTTAGTTATTTATATATTAAATTTCGTATTTTCCTACTTACTAACATCTTTAATAAAATTCATTAGAATATTTATTTTATATATGAAGTTCGAATAACTAATCTCATTTAAAAGAAAAGAGCGTCGAAAATAAGATGATAATTCATAAGAAAAAGAAAAACATGGGTGGTGATTTTAAGTGTTTTAATCCCTAGTAGCATTTTAGTTTTAATTTTATATATCGTAATGAACATTTCTTTCCTTCCTTTCATTTCACACTTCAACAAGTCTCAGTTTACCCTATAGAGAGCCATTCACTTCCACATGCCTTGGAACTACAAACTCAATAAAGATTCTCCATTTCCTTGGTACCAACTCTATTATCCGAGTACCAATCGTGTTAGGCCCGTACGAGCGGATTATCTATTTCTATTTCTTAATTTAATTGTCACTTCATTAGAGGTCAATTATATTCACAAGATATTGTTTTTATGGATAAAAATAAATAAATTATTATTATCATTTTATTAAATAATCAATATCTACCCATTAAGTTTTATAATTTTTATTTAAAATAAAGAATCTCCCATGCATATTTGGTATGATTTTTGTCACTATTAATGCTATTGAAAAATGAATTTTAAAACAGACAGACAAACAGACATAATTCAGAGGACATAAACTATGGTGGAATGCCATGATTATAAGTTGTAAACTAACAGAGCATGCAATGGTACCAAGAAATTTTAATGGTGTAGATAAAGAAGATAAAGAAGAGGGTGATAAAAAGTGTTAACATGCGTACAATATTAAATACAACTTTTGGTCCCATGCGTATACGTATACAAGAAAAATAAAATCCCTTGTGAAGGACATGTGGCCCTTGCGAGAGACACATGGCCCTATCTTGATCTCATATGATATATATTCATGTCTCCTAATGAGTGTGAAAGCTCTTATATATGGTGGCAATGGACCCTTATCTCATCCCACGCTCCCAACAGAAGCTGTGAAGGGACATTATTATTATTATTATTATTATGGGGGATTTTGTTGCATGCCACAACTTTCAATTATTTCAATAAAAAAGACGTTCACATTTAATTTATTTTGTATCATATGTTTATAGTAATTTTATTATAATAATCGATTATGTTGAGATTCATATGATTATATTGATTCCATGTGATAAAAACTATTATAAGCCACTTAAATCCGCCATTGATTCGTTGTGGGGTCGCCCTGAGCGAGTCAATCACGGAGAAATCTGAGTGGTGGCTTTTTCCTTTTTCTTTAACTAATTTTTTAGTTTATTTATTTATTATTTGTCCATTGCACTAAATCAAGAAAGTGATGTTTCCATTACCTAAGCATGTTTTTTTAAGGAAAATTATGGGAGCATTAGGACATTTACATATGTAGTGGGAGAATTATTATTTAATTTCTATAATTTATATATTTTTAAAAATATATTAAAAAGTATTTATTTTTAGATAGTTAACTATTTAATTAATTTAATTAATTTTTAATATTAAATTATTATTATTTTGATATTAATATATATAAATATTATTATGGATTGTCTTCACATTGATTAGCAATTTTGCATCCTTAATTATTTTTAATGCTATCCAATACCAACATAAGATTTAGGGGATCTCATTCCACGTCACCTCCTTAAGATGATAAGTATAATGCAGTTTTATTATGAAAAATGGAACCTAGTATTTAACCAAACCAACTTTGATTACGAAGACATCATAAATCATTGTGTCTAGCCCCCATCCCATGCACGACATTAAAATCCATGCAATGACAAATAGAGATGAATTTCCCCTGCTTAATATCATTTCATTTGGGTCATTTTCATGTCTAAATGATAATTGGGTATATGATTATCATCACTTTCTGCTGAATCGACATTGATTTTGGTTTAATTAATTTAAAGTTATTATTGAATTGAAAGCTGAGTTGGGTTGATTCACTTGTACTCTAGAGGGTGGAGAGCATTTCAAACCTTCTTTTATTTTTTATTTTTTATTGTCTTTTAATCATATATGATTTTTCTTACGTGTGAGAGAGTGTTTATGTTTAGATATTTTAATAAATGTGTGCAAAATTGACCATTATTACATCGAACATCACCATCATGCATCATGCAATGACCAGCTTGTTTTACAAGTATGCATTCACTTTAATGCTTACCCAAAAACAAATTTAAAAACCATATTATATATATATATATAATTTGTTTTCACATATAATTTATTTTATTTTGCAAATTGAACAACATGGTTTGGTGTGTGCATTCTTTAATTATAATCAAATAATTGGTTGAAACTTTTAGTTTTTTTAATAGAAATGTATTCGGTTAGGAATACTTTTATAATTAATTTTTTTTATAATTGATTTAATCATTTTTTTTATAATTATATAAGTCTCAAAGGAGTGAATAGGACATTTTTAATATTTTTTCAAATATTTATTCTCGATCAAAACAACTTACAAATCTTAGCTATTGTAAAAAATATATTGTGCTGAAACTAGAACTTTCAAATTCTAAAAGCACGTGAACAATAATTTTTCTACTCAAATACATCACAAGTACAATTATTCAATGGTTTATCATAAATACAACAACAAAATCAAATTAGCATATAAAGACAGTATAAATAGGATGAAAAGAGCATGAATAATAAAAAGATTAGAAATTAGAAGATTGAATATTTAGAATTATAGTGGTTCGGTTTTTTCATCTACGTTCACTTTCTCAAAACTTCTTTTTTTAGTTGTTCCTCCGCTATTGACTCTTTTGAATAGGTAAGAGACAAATCTTTATAATTCTTTCAAGTTTTGTAAGATTTTTGTAACCTTCTCAAAATTTTCAAGGATCTTGTAACCTTTTTCCAAGTTTTGAAAGCTTTTATAACTTCTCCCAAGTTTTTAAAGGATCTTGTAATCTTTTTCCAAGTTTTCAAAAGATCTTATAACCTTTTTCAAAGTTTTCAAATGATCTTATAATCTTCTCTTAAGTTTTTAAAGACTCTTATAATATTATACAAGTATTTCTCACCAAACACTAAAAAACATATGCTTGCGCTCAACCTTAAATAGATTTTGGATAAATAAATGAAATTAACTATTATTTTTCTCTTATTACCACTGAAACTATAAAGAAGAAAAAGAGTTTAATTTGTCAAAGAATGCTCAAGTGAATAAAAACTCTTTGTAATAAATTATCTCCATATAAAATTGATTATCTATAGTGTAAATGAAATACTTTAACTCAATATATATGTTCTTGATGTAAACTAGCCGTTTGAAGAAAATCTGGATAGGTTTGACACAAATTTCAGTAAAATTAGTTGTTTTTTTTTTTTTACTCTAGTGCATAATTAATTTTAAAATCTGAGATCGTGAAAATATAAGTTCTAGTCTTTAAAGTGTAGGTTCTACTTTCAACTTAATAACTATATTTTCTTCAAACTTTGAGATTAATTTATGAAAATAATTTGTATGATATGAATATACATATATATATGATTTAACATGTTTGTCAATTTACACTCTTATACTTTTTTTTACAAAAATTCTAAAATTATCTAATGAATTATAGACTTTAAATTCTTAGTGCCTCAAGTCCTCTTATATTTATGTGTTTAATTCTTCCTTCATTTACATTTCTTCGATATCAACATGCAATCATTTGTTTCACAGAATTATAACAAGATATATTTCTTTTAAAAGTAAAGATAATTTTCATGATAATTTTCGTATCAATTTTCTAAAATTAGTTATATTTATTTTATAAATAAAATTATTATAAATATTATTATATACTAACAATTTGTTAATAAATTGTAATATATTTAAATAGTACAATAACATATTTAAAATTCATAACTAAATTTTTTATTAAATTATTGAGAAATAAATTTGTGTATAAAATTTTAAAAAATTTTTCTTTTCATTTTCTCTTTATTTTCTTCTATTTCTCCATTTTCTATATTATATCTCATTTTCTTCAAAATTTCCTCATTTTCACTTCCATTTTCCTTCATTTTCTTTTTCTTTTTCTTCTTTTTAATAATTTTTTATTTTCCTCGTTTTCTATTTTTTAAAATTTTCCTAATTTTCTTTTATCATTTCTTATTTATGTTATAATTTCCTCATATTCTTCCATTTTCTTTATTTTTTACCTTAATTTTCTTCTTTTTTTTTCTCATTTCTTTTTTTTTTCCTCATTTTCTTCAATTTTTTCTAATTTTCTTCCATTTCTCTCATTTCTTTCATTCCCTCATTTTCTTCAATTTTTCTTTTTCTTTATTTTTTCTCATTTTCTTTCTATTTCTTATTCTCTTCCCTGTCCCTATTTTTCTTTCATATAATAATTAATTATCATAAAATTTAATAATAAAATTAAAATTAAAATTTTAATAGAAAAACAATCAAATTAATTTTAACTAATTTTTTATATTTTTAATCAAATTTGTAATAAATTAATAATATATTGAAAATCTATTACTTAAATTTAATAACAAATTTTATGTTTGAATTTTTAATTTATGTTTGAATTTTTAATTTTCATTAAATTAATAAAGTATTTTAAATCTGTTACTAAATTAGTAATGAATTAATAAATTATTATAAATATCACTACAATAATTTATTTTGTTTTCTTCTATTTTCCCTTATATTCTATATTTTCTTTAAATTTTCCTTATTTTACTTCTATTTTTTTTAATTTTATTCCACTTTTTTCTTTCATTATTCCATTTCCTATTTTCTTTATTTTTCTCCCATTTTCCCTTCCCTTACTTTTTTCTTTTTATTTTTTTTTTCATTTTCTTCTATGATCTTTCCATAATATTCTTTCATTTCCCTCATTTTCTTCCTTTTCAATTTCTTATTTATTCCATTTTCTTCGATTTAGCCTAAATTCCTTTCTTGTTTATCATTTCTTTACATTTCCCCATTTTCTTACATTTTCTTCAACTTTTCTTAATTTTCTTACATTTTTCTCTTTTTTTTTTTGGTTTTTTCGTTTTCTTATATTTCTCTCTTTTTTTTCATTTCGCTACTTTCCTTCCATATTATAATTAATTATCATAAGTTAAATAATAAATTTAATATTTTAATATAAAAACAATAAAATTAATTGCAATGGATTTTTTTTATCAAAATATTAATGAATTTGAAATTTATTACTAATTTTAATAATGTATTAGTAACAAATTTTCAATTTGAGACTAAATTTAATTAATGAATTTCATATTTGATATTTTTTTAACTTTGATCAAGTTAGCACCACATTCTAAATTTATTACTAAATTAATAACAAATTAATAATATGTTACAAATATGTTATTAATGATAAATTAATAATATGTACAAATCTGTTAATAAATTTACTAGTAATGAATTTTTATTATATTATTAAATTAATTTGGATTAATCATGTAGTGATATATATAGGTGCTCATTAACCAGCCAGATCGAGGACTGAATCAGACCAGTCTTAAATCGATCCGGTCCTCGATCTGTATATTTTAACTTATTCAGTCTTGGTTTGGTCTATTCTAGTTTGATTTGATTCGTTCTAAACTGATAAACAAAAAAAAATCCTAAAACTTGTGTATACCTAACCTCACAACCTCATTCCCAGACCACTCGCATTCAGGTTGTCAAAAGAATCATAGCGTTGAGAAAGGACCAAAGATCTCTACCTCTCTCCATTCCAGCACGAGGCCACCCGCCGTTCTGCCCACTCTCATTGGAGCTCTCTTCAACTCTTACAGTGCTTAGACGACCAGACGCACGCTGACAACACGTCGCATGTCTCATTGAGGTATTCGTCTGAGGTATCCTCTGCCTAATGATGCCTATTTACTATGGGCCCACTCATGATGATCTTAGTCTCAGATAAACACGCAAGTATCCTCTGCCTCCATCAGATCTCCGAATCAGGGTCATGAGTCGCAACTGGTCTAGGTGATTAACAAATAATTATCTTGCAGAAGAGTTTTTCTGCTCAAAATGCACTTATACCATAATTGCTGAGATTGCGAAAATCTTCATCCAATTCTACCCTAGAAAATAAAATTGACATTCTTTTGATCAGCATGCCCGCGACAATGTAGATTTTTCTTTTAAGCTACAAACAACATCTGTTTTATGTATATTTAATCTACCAAGTTGAAAATTTTTCTATGATTTGGATCTTTCTACTATGGTTGTTAAATGGTTATATGGAGGAGCAAAATTAGGATTTTCGGTTTCACCATCTCGATCTCAGTGGTTGCAATTATATTGCGCTTTTTTACTCTATCTGCAGCTCATGTGCCTCATTATTTAGGAATGGGCAGAATGATTGGTTTGATTCAGTCTGATTGAGTTCAATCTGATCCAGTCCCATTTTTTCGATTCGGTCTAGGATCAGACATACTCTTATTCATGTTGATATTCGGTCCCTGTTCTTGCTCTTATTCGATCTCAGTCTTGTCCAGTGCGGTTCGATCCGAGATCGATGAACACTCCTAGTTATATATGGAGAGAATTACTATTTAGTCTATATAGTTTAGAAAATAATCCATATATTTTCAAAAATACATCAACTAGTCCATATCTTTTCAAATCATTAATTATTTAGTTATTACATCCATTTAAATTGTTAGTAAAGTATAAAATAACTAAAATATCATTATTTTAAATTAATTTTTGTAATTCAATGTAACATCCAACAATGCATAACATTTCGGGTAGATTAGAATATATATATTATATGTCAAATTTATTACATGTTAAATGAAAATTTAAATACATGAAATGTGTTTTGATTGCTTTATGTAATTTAACTAAACTCTAGCTAGAATCCAAATAAAACTAAAACCTTAACTCAAAATTAGTTATTAAGAAGAAACATGTCTCGGCTATGGAAGTCCTAGTGATGAATGATTGATCATGGTGGGGATGAATTAAGAGGTTGAATGATTCGACCATCACATGACTCGATTATCATGTGATTCGGCCATCACATGGCTCGATTATCATATGATTCAGCCATCACAAAACTTGATTATCGCATGACTATATCACGTGATTTGGCCATCATATGACTCAGTCATCACATGACTCGATTATGATATGATTTGGCTATCACATGACTCGATTATCATATGACTTAGTTATTATATGATTCTACCATCACATGACTCGATTATCATATGATTCAGCCATCACAAGACTTGTTTATCACTTGAATCATTTATGACATGACTCGATTATTATATGATTTGGCTATCACATGATTCGACCATTATATGACTCGATTATTATATGATTCGGCCATTACATGACTCGTTTATCATATGATTCGACCATTATATGACTTGGTTGTCACATGATTCGGCCAACACATAATTCTGACATAATATGATTGGGTTATCACATTATTCGACCATTATATGACTTAGCCATTATATGACTCTACCATCATATGATTCAGATATTATATGACTCAGTCATTATATAACTCGGCCATTATATAACTCGATCATCATATGACTTAGCCATTTTATGACTCGACCATCATATGACTTAGCCATCATATAACTCGGCCATTAGATGACTCTGTCATACTCTGCCAAAACTCCAAAGTCCAAAGACTATATCAAAATTCAAAACCCTTTAAAAATATAAATTCTTGTTAAAATCACTAAGATCCTTTCGTTTACTCAAAAGAATTAGTTTTAAGTCTCCAAGGCTTAACTTACGAGGAAATTAAGATAGTGTTTTTTCATTTTTGAGCTACAAAACCTTTAAACTCAAGCCGGCTAAATTACCAAAACTATAATTTCAATCATCTCCACACTTTAAATATTAAAAATTGACTTTTCAAAAAATTATATTTCAAACCAATTTTAAAAATAAATCAAGTACCACAATTTCCTTTTTTTACCTTATTATACTTTCTCAGCCCAAGAATATCCCGCAAATATTACATTCGAAAATTAGAATTTTTTATTCTAGAAACTTACATGGTGAAATTACGAAATCCACGGCACTTCCATATATATGTATTTTTTTTAATTCTATTTTATAAATGATAAGTTGTAATTAAATTATTATTCTTATACATTTTGCTTACAGGCATCAATCTTAAAAGTGTTTTCTTAAATATTAATCAAGATAAGTCTTATATATTTCTTTATGTAATAGCATATATTTGTATTATAGGATAATTTTTGCAATTAAATGTTTTTAATGAAAAAAAAAAGAAAAAGAAATACATTTGATAAAAAAACATAGAATAATATAAAATTAATTAAATAAAGTGCAATGAAGCAATAATTTATAAAATATTTTTATTATTTAATTATCTATATAATATATATTATATTTTTATTGTAATAAATAAAATTTTTTATATAAAATAAATTATTATTAGTAAAATATTTAAAAAATGCAAATAATATGATATTTTTTTTATCTTATATTTGATTATGCAGAGGGAAGTTGGCTTGCGCAAACGCCTTAATAGTTGTTGGATAATTAGATATGTTGGATTTAATATTAAATAAATTTTAATATCTTTTAGATATTAAGCAGATATTTTTCAAAAAAAGGAAAATAAAAAAGCCGACAACTGGGTCCCAGCTGAACTGCAACGGATTTGTTGGGTCCAAATCTTCTTTACTCCACCTGCAGCTTTTTGGTCTTTTCCTTAACTGTCTAGAAATCGATAATCATCTAATATATTGTTAAAATTACCCATTGTTTTATTTATGAATATATTGATAATTAAAGCAAATTTCAATTACTCTATATAAATTTATTTATATTTTATAATATCATATATAATAATTAAATTTTAAAATATATATAATTTATTTTTTTACAAGATTAATAACCGATTGATAATCGATACATTGATAATTTAAATAATTATATAAATCATCGGTAATACAATATACTAATCACTTTTATTATAATTTGATTTGTAAATTTTTTTTATCAGTAGTTTTTATTCAATAACTCCAAATTCACTTTTAATTGTGAGAATAACAATAGACATTCTTAACAACCTCACTTTCAATCTTAGAACAACAATTAATATAGTGATTAAATTATATTTTAAAGAATTAAATATTTGACTCAAATTCTAAAGAGAGAAAATTAGAAGGAATTGAATGAATGCTAAAATAATCTCAATAAATGATTGTTGTAACCTTCCCCAAAGCAAAACTGATTTGTATTTATAGTTCAAGTATTAAATTAATTATTAGGGGTGCATTTAATGCAAATAGAATTATTCTTACATTTAAATACCCGTTATGTAACATTAGGTTCAGTGGTCTAAGTACTTACTTTCAACGACCTAATCTTTGAAGGAAAAATATCTAGTTGCTTAAAAATAGACTTTCATCGGCCACATGTGTCACTTTCGAGCAGCCTAAAGTCTGACTTGTGTATCTGTTTAATTGTCGAAACTTGAGTTTAGGAGACTGAAAGTTTCTTTGTCAAAACTTCAAAAAATCATAATTTGCTATAAAACTCCGATTTGCAAACTGTTTGAACCATTGTAACCTACATTTTAAGCTCTTTATTTTCATATAAATTTTTTTCCAAGAGCATCATTGTGAAAAATTTCATTTTAGTCCCTCAAAAATATTTTTCTTGAAAGTAGGCTATAAGTATAAAATTTTTTTAGTTTAAAACCTAGACTTGAGCCAACACAGTTAATTAATTGAAACTTGCAATAAATATGCTAAAGATTACATCTATTTTCTTCAAGTAGGCTTTCATATCTTTCAATAGTTAGTTTCGAATTTGAAAGAATGTCATTAGTTAATTTTGGAGAGCTATAAGCTCACACAAACACTTTCGAATTTAATTTATAGCACACTAATTGTTCATTATCATCAAAATAAGGATTATGATATTTAAATCAAACAATCTCCCTTTTTTTTATTATGACCAACAATTAATAAATTATAAAATAGTAAGTACAAATATGGTGTATGAGTTTTTAAAAAATTCTCGTTCTAATGTGCTCCCCCTTTGAAAAACAATTGATGCCACATTTTATAATTGAGGAAATACATAAGTAATGTTTTGACTTAATGGCATGAGATGCAATGCATCTTATATGAATGAATGATGGTCATGCATTAAAAGAAATGCAAAAGGGATGATGCAAAATTATCATTACAGCTTCATTAACATTACAAGAGTTAATATGATCAACATAATTAACAAAAAAGTAAAAAATATATTAAATTGACTATGAGATTCATTTAATGCAAATAGAGTCATTCTTACATTTAAATAGCAGTTTTAATCCGTTATAAAATACCAGGTTTGGCGACTTAAGTATTTACTTTCAGTGGCCGAATCTTTGGAAGCAAAATCTCTAGTTGCTTAAAAACATACTTTAATCAGCCACAAGGATCACTTTCGGCAGCCTATAGTTTGACTTATGCCTTTGTCTAGCTGTCGAAACTTGAGTTTAGAGGGCGAAAATTTCTTTATTAAAACTTAAAAAAATCATAATTTGGGTTATAAAATTCTAATTTTCAAACCATTCAAACCACTGTAACATACATTTTAAACACTTCATTTTCATGTAAAAATATTTTCAAAATCGTCCTTGTGAAAAATTTCATTTTAGTCTCTCAAAAATATTTTTTTTGAAAATAGGCTATAAGTATAAAATTTTTTTAGTTCAAAATCTAGACTTGAGTCAACATAATTAATTAATTAAAACTTACAAAACATATACTAAATATTACATCTTGATCTATTTTTTAAAATAAATTTTTATATTTTTTAATAGTTAATCTTCTATTTGAGAGAATATAATTAATTAATTTTGAAGATGTAACATATTAATAAATTTGATTTTTTTAATGTACATAAATACAAATAATTAATATCATTAAAATTACAGTAAAAGGATTGCAACCGTAGGCCGCAGTGCCAGAGTAGATCTGAGCCGTCAATTATTGCAGCAAGTCACGTCGATCTATGGGGTTCAGACACCCGCAAACTGCCTCAATCTTTGGTAGCAATCAACTGTGATTTTCGGGCCACATGAATCGGAACACGTGTAACCTCAAGACAACGGAAGGACACCATGCTCATGTGGTGCACGTGCAAACAGACAGTCTTGGAGGACCCACCACGTGATGTATGCTATCAAGTCTGTACAGCCAACTATCTCATGCATGTAAGGAACGATCGGAATGCGACTGCACGTGATGAGTCCAGATGTCCAATAAATGGATGCCACGTTGGTCACGTCGCTCACATGCTCGAGGGCAGCGGTGCATGGACTGTATGTGCAGAAAGCGTAATAACATGGGAATCATGCATTATGTATGGTGGTGTATAATCATACTTCATCATATGATTCTTGATTAACTTAAAAAAGACTTATCATGCAATAGGATAATGTTTAAAGATTCTACAGCATAATTACATGCTTCTTGACACAAAAATCCGACATATATTTTTTTTAATATATAAGAAGAAAAACATTTTATTTAATTAAAAAAATTTGATTATTTATAAATCCATAAATAAATTAAATTATTTATATATTTTTCAATAAAAATTTAGTTTAATTTGATTTATTTTTATAATTTAAATTCAAAATCAATTTTTATTTAATTTAATAATAAATTAAATTTAAATTTATAAATATTCATTGTTTAAAATTTAAAAATTTATTTATTTAAAAATTGATGAATTAATTTATAAATATTTTAATTTAATCAAAATTATTTAATATTAAATTTAGGTCAGACCTTTTTACATTTTTAATGATTTAATCTCATTTTTATTTATGATAATTAATTTTAATAATTTTATTAGGGATATAAGTGGAGCAGAGTTTTAAAAAGTTTCAAATTTGATTTATTAAATTTTTTTCAAATTTTAACTGAATTTAATTATTATTCATTTCGAGTTCACACCGAATATAAAAAAAAAGTGAAATTTAGTCTATTTAACAAATAAGTTAAAACAAACAAAATATCTACAAATTTTAATTTAATTTATTTATTAAATAAAAAAATTAAATTTAAATTTAACTAATTTAAAAAATAAATCGAATCAAATTAATTTTTTATCGAACAATCCTAAATTTTAAGGCCTAATTTTATTTCTAGCACCATCTTAATACTAATATCAGCCTAAAATTTCTAATACCATATTAAATAAAGTAAATTATAATTTACTATATTTTAAAATTTAATAATTAGAAAATGTAATCACCATCTCCCTCTTTCCTACATATTTCTTTATTGAATTTAGGCACAAAAGAAACTTCAAAGCTAATCTCCAAACTATAAAAAGGTATTCCTCTCATATTTCATAAAAAAGAAGAAGCTAAATTCGCATGAACTTATTTATTTTAATAATAAATAAATAAATTTTAATTTATAATAATAAAATATATAAATTTAAAATTTTATATGAGTTATCATTTTCTTATTTTTTTGCATTAGAAGACGAATTTATATTATTAACAAAAACAAGAAACTCAGCAAATAAATGAATAACTAAAACACTCTTTCCCTTTTTTTTTTTTATTTAATCTTGTGTTTTTCTTTATTCTGTTAATTGTCAGTTGGCATCATTCCATTCTGTGCACTAATAAGAATATGCTTATTCACTGACTAGTAATTCTCATAATTCAATAAAGAAGGCAAGTAGATCTACAACACCAACACCACACATGATATTCGAGTAATTTTTATAATATAATTAATTTTGCTTGTTGGATGGGAATGATTTATTTATTCATTCAAAGTAAACAATTATTCAATACATATTACTAAAATTAATATTCATGTTACTTTATATTTAAAATTGCTACTTACACAGCAGCTGACGTGTTTGAACATTATTATTATTATTATTATTATTATTATTATTATTTAATTTATATAAAATCTAATAATAAAAAACTAAAAAAATTTCACTTTTTAATATATTATAGCTCAATATTTATTTGGTCAATTTAGTTCCAAATTAGAAAAATTGAAATCGTGTATTAATCAAATGACATTTAAGATACCAGGAGATACTCATTGGAGTTTTCATTACGATACAATAATCAAATATATTTATTTAATTTTTTTTTATTGATGTTCTTTAGTTTATTGAAGAAATTGGTAATAATAATCCATAAGGGCTAATGATATTGATTTGATATTATTAGCCGACTTGACTTTTTCTTTGTTTTGGTTTTTATGAGAAAGATTTTGGAAATCACATATGACTTGTCACAAGCTTTATTAATAAGGATCAAGGTATTATAAATGATTTACAAAGCTTTATTAATAAGGATCAAGGTATTATAAAGGCTTTTCTTAGTCAACATTTTGAAATGGAAGATCTTGGTCATTTAAATTATTTATTAGGTCTTGAGGTTTCTTTTGATTCTACAAGATATCATTTGTCATAAGCCAAGTATACCACTGATCTCATCTCTCGAACAGGTTTTACTGATGATAAAACTGCCAACACTCCTATTGAGCCAAATGCTCATTTCTCTCTTTCTGATGGTTCTCCTCTTCATGATTGCATTCTTTATCGTCAATTGGTTGGTAGTCTAATACATCTTATAGTTAATTGTCCTAATATAGCATATGTAGTTCATATCGTCAGTCTATTTATGGGAGCTCCTCGTACTACTCATTATGCTGCTATTCTTCATATTCTTCTTTATGTCAAGGACACCTTATTTCAAGGATTTCATTATTCTTATTCCTCCAGCCTTGATTCGAAAGCTTATTCTGGTGCTGATTGAGCTAGTGATCCAACTGATAGACTGTCTATAACTAGTTATTGCTTCTTTCTTGGTGATTCTCTTATATCTTGGTGTAGTAAAAAGCAAACTATCGTTTCTCGCTCTAGCATAGAGGCTGAATATTGAGCTTTTGCAAACACTACCTCTGAGCTTCTATGGCTTCGTTGATTACTTCAGGATATGGGCCTTCCACAATCTTCAGCCATATTACTCCATTGTGACAATCAAAGTGCTATACAAATTGCTCATAACGATGTATTTCATTAACGTACAAAGCATATTGAGGTTGATTGTCATTTTACAAGGCATCATATCAAACATGGTACTGTACATCTCATTTACATCTTTTCGGAAAATCAAATTGCAGACATTTTTACCAAAGCTCATTGCACTCCCCGATTCCATGATCTTGTTTGCAAACTCCAGTTGGTGGAATCTCTACCACCTTGAGTTTGAGGGGAGATGTTAATATAAACATATTTAGGCAGTTTAGGCTCTAATTTAGGTGTTAATGTCATTGACTTAGGCACTAATTTGAGCTCTAAATCACCCTAATTTTAGCATTGACTTGGGACTTAATTTGGGCTCTAATCACTTTAATTTTAGCTAGTGATTTGTAATGCTTTCTTTATTTGGTATTCTCATTCATGTATAAATAGTTGTCTTCCTCAATCGTAAAGACACATAATTCTAATATGTAATTCTCTTTCTTCAATATAATTTCAAGATACACTACTCTTAGAATGCTCATTCATAAACTAATTATCAATACAAATAACATAATATATATAACCAAAGTTTATTAGAATTCATTTATGATAAGGATTTATCAAATAAAACATATTTATTATATATAAATATGTCTGTCTACTTCTTAAATATGTGCTTTGTTTGAAATTAAGAATTTTATAATAATTTAATCCATTTTATTTTAGCAAAATTTCCTTCCTTGCTGAGCTTACGCAGTAGCCTATCTTTTAGATAAACAAGAAAAAACGTCCTTTTTTTTTTTTCATAAGGGAGGGAAGTCCCAAATACCTTCCATGATCAATTGGCATGAATACGTCAAGCCTTCAGGATATCTCATTTCTTATAGTATCTGAACAATGAGCAGTAAGGAAAATACTTAAAGACTTTTGAAAGTTGATGGTTTGTCTTGATGCAAATTCACAAGTATGGGTGCAATCGGTCTGTTCGGTTTAAAATCGAACTGAATTAGAAAAATTAAAAAATGAAATCATTAATTTAGAAAATCGAACTGAAATATTGGATAAAACTAAATCGATTCAGTTCGGTTAGCTAAAAACTGAAATTCTAAAATCACATCAATAATTATAAAAAATCTATAAAGATTGCGTTGAGGTAGATACATGGGCTGAATTGTGGTTGAGTAGTGGAAATATGGGTTGGACCGTTCAGAGATAAGGGTCTATAACAATTTATTCAAATCAGTTTTTCAATTTTTTAACATGAATAAACTGAATAAAATTGAAAATTAAAATTTCTATAAAAATAATAACCGAAATAAATTAATTTTATCTATTAATGCTCAAAGCATTCAAGATAACCTTAATATTCTCACTTTCGCTCACTCCTATAATGTAAAAAAAGAATAAATTTTCATCAACAAAGAGCAAGTGAAAATCTCCCATTCTTTCTGCATTTTTAAACAAATCCAAGAGGTCGTTAGAACGAACATATGATAAATAAATATATCATTCGTTCAGTAAAATTTTAATTTTAAAAGAATTTTATATTATGCATAATTTAAAAATAATAATTTAAATTATTATGTTATAAACTCAATTATTCCAAACAATATCATAAATTAGATACAGCCAAAAATGCTCGCCAACCAGCTACATGTCTACATCAATGCCTTGCAAAATACTTATAAATTTTGTTTTATAAAATTCTCATGAGCAAAATTAAATTATCCCTAAATTGATTTTTAATTTTAATAAAAATCTTCAAAATTGAATCTTTAGGTTAATTAATTGATAAAATCAATAAATTACTGCAAAGGGGTGAATTTTTTTTCTCTCCAATCAGCCTCACAGAGAACTTGTTTTCCTCACAGCATGGATTGGTCCGAAAGTAGAACAATTAGAAAAAGGGTCAGAAGATAAGCCACAAGGGTACTGGGTTTTATTAGAAGTTTTGATATGGTTGGGCTGGACTGGACCCTATGTTTGCTTTGTGTCTGAAAAGAATCTCAACCTCATTGGAGGAAAGAGCGCCTGAGGTTGTCATGAAGCCAAGGACCAGAAGTTCATGCAGAAGCATTGAGACTCCAACTATGATTTGATCCCATTATATTCTGAAAGAACCAAAAATCCATTTGCCTCGTTAAAATTCTACATAGTATGCGTGAAGTTGTAGTTGCATGTAGAAATGTCGAACTTCAATTTAAGTATCTATCTCAAGTGGGGAAAAAGAGAAGGAAAAAACTACCTATTAACCATACAAGAAAAAAGAGTGGGAAAAATGGATAGTATATGGATTTCATCTCTCTTCCCCCTTTATTGTCTGCTAGTCTTTCCACCCCTCTTTGTTCAGTCGTCGTGAGGCAAGGCGTTTAGATGAGAGGCTTGAGCTTGGAGTCACAGGAAGTGAAGGTGTCTTAGGGGCCTCCTCATCATCCCAATCATCACCCCAACTGTTATCCCATCCACTGTTGACTTCAGACTCTGATTTCTCCCCGCCTGAAACTGGCAGATCCATGTTTAGCCTTTGATATTTAGAGACACTGCTGACGAGTTGCTTCCTCCGGATGCTGATGCATGTCCAACCTGCTGCCAGAATTAGAAGTGCAGCAATGACCAAGACAATCAAGGTAGGAGTTCGGGACATGAAATTTAAATAAGCAGACTTATGAGAGTCATCTGATTTCTTGTCAAAATTGTCAGCAATCAGATGCCTTATATCCAGATTGCAATGACCCTTTCCTGCCTTAAGGACAATTAGGTTGTCACTTCCTCCATTTCTGATAGAGACCTTCACCTGAAAGGTTATATAAATCACATTCTTTCTTGTCAATAACGAGTAAAGGTTATTTTATATCAAGATAATAAAGCTAGAAATGCCAAATGTATACGCAATAAAGTAACCTTTGTTTTGAAAATTAGCAAATATTATGTGACATTAATGAAACAACAAATAATTCATATTACTTATGAGGTCATATTACAGGTATGAAGAGTTATAAAGTTCACAGTCCATGCCCCAAAAGTGTCAGCACCTAGCTACTGTGATGCGCCAATGCAAAATGTTAGGATTAATCAACTTTAAGTTCTGCAGGTCAGGCAACGATATATAAGCCTGGATGCAGTACTATAAGTCCAAAACTAGCTGGCATGCCTGCTTGCAGGAGCTATGCTGAATAAATTATGATAATAAAAGTTGAGCATAAAAGAAAAGAAAGAAAAGAAAGAAAGAGAGAAATAAATCGTTGTCTAAAACTAGTTCTCATTGCTACAAAAATATTGCAATAGAAGTAAGGATAAAAGCTCATTTCTTTTGGTGTAAATCCCTAAAATGTAGTTCCAGAAGCCCAAAAGTGTGAGGCTTGTTGATTTGATAAAATCTATAATAGATCATCTTTATACACAACAGTGAGATGTCATGCTGACAGTGATTCAAGTGGTACTCTCTGCCTATTTCATATATCTTTGTTAATGAGGTTGCAACATCTGTTCCAGCTACCCATTTGGCCTACAGACTGCCATTAAGCCTGGCATGAAGCCACATGTTACATTGTGAAATTCTTAATTCAATTTCCTTCTTTTTTTTTTTAGATTTTTCTCAGAGAGAAAGTTTCACCTTCTACCTGTTTGTACAAATATACTATTTTGAAAGAAAAGTATCCAGCGAGCAATTTGGTTCTAAATAGACAAAACCAACATACCATCAAATGACAGCTCTTATAAATGTTCTCAATAACTACCGTATGTCACACAAATACCTTTTCATCTTGTTTTTCTTGGAGCTGAATTTCTGTTTTCTCCAGTTGAACAAAATCCGGGGCAGAAATAGTAACTGTGAGAGGGTTTTTCCCTTTATTCTGAACTAAAAGTGAATATTGTGGACCTGGAAATAAGAAAAGTAAATCCATATATGCATTGCGAATCCATATGCTAAGAAGATACTATAAAAGATCAGAGAACTCATAATGTAAATGGCCTATTAGAAGACTGTAAATCCATATTACATCTGTTAACTCCTATCCATTAGTTTTATATTCTACTAGAAGTCTACATTTAGATAAACATTTATCACGTATTCAAAATGTAAATGGCCTATTAGTTGGCTTTTTTTCACGGACTACATCCCAATGAAAATAATTTCTTTGCATATAAATAGGCATCTGAGTAAATAAGGCAAAATGACATTAGCAAAACAAGGATCAAACATGTATGAATCAAGAAAACTGAACACACACCATTTCCTGGTACTCTTAAACAAGCAACCAACTTGTTATCCTCATCCACGCACTTGTTAGATGGATCACATTCTTCAACATGAGAATCCTTTGTCGCATGGCCTGATTCCTCTCCATTGCCACTTTCTTTTGGCATGGTCTTCTTTTTACTATCATCACTCTTTCCTTGCGAGTTCTCATTCAACTTACCTGTATCCTTTACCAGATTATCTGTCTTTTTGGACCCAGATTGGCCACTCGTATTATCCTGATTTTTCTTACCATCATCAATACCCTCCTTTAACTTATTCTCTTGATTTCCTTTAATTTTCTGTTCCTTATGAGCTCCATTAGAATCTGAAACTGAGCCAGATTTACCTGCTTGCTCATTTGAACCAGTTGTTTTATTTGATTGTGGATCTAAATCATTCTTTGCACTCACAGTTGCCTAGTTCAATAATCCAACCAATTAAACCTACACCATGATATATTAAGCAATATAAAAGACTTAATTAAGGTTAATTCTTCATTAATTACCTTCGACTCGACGAAAGAGAAGTCAACTGTAAGCAACAGAAGAATCATACCCAGATAAAGAAAGCGTATTGTTTCCATATTCTGATGTAAACCCAATTCTCTATTCTATTAAAAGACTCTGCTTTCACGAGATCAGAACAAAAAGGTTAACCAATTGCAAGAGTTGAGAAATGGAGCAAATAAAAGAATAAAGACCGAGGAGTGTAGAAAGAGAACTGACCCAGAAGACGACCCAGTGTTAGTCCCTAGATTTCGTAAGATCGTGCTTGGATTCTTGGCTACAGTAACTCTGCATCTCATCGAGCTTAAACTAAGAAAAAATAAAGAGTTTAGTACGCAACGAAGAATTTGAATTTATTAGGGTTTAATACTCAAAAACTAAGGTTGACCAAATTACTTGTTTTCTTCGCCTTATATGCAGGGGACTCGCCTCGATACGCACCTTTTCTGTGCCCTCCCTATTGTCTCCCCTTTTCTTTTTCTCTGAATTATTCCCTTCTTGGCATGTGTTCGAGTTAGAAATACAACTTTAGTTTGAAAATCAATTTGGAAAACCCATTTAAATCGTTTCAATTTTTAATTCTTTGGATTAATATAAAATCTCTTAAGTATTAAATTTATTAATTGAATTGAAATAAATTGATTTCGATTTCAAGATCGATTTATTTAATTTAATTAATTTGGTAAGTGAAAATGATCAAAGTAAATACATTCGAATCTAAAAGAGCTTTCGTTCTCGAACAACTTTTATCTGTTTCTCTTTTGTTAACATAAAAAATGAATAGAGTTCTATCTCCATTACCAAGAATTTAGTCAATTAAGTTGTTAGACTTATTAAATTTATTATTTCAAATTAATTTATAATGCTTCAAAAATGTTGAAAGAGCACATAACATTTAGTAAGGTTAGGTATCTATTTATTTATTTATATGGATTTTCATTGACAAAATTTCTTTAGTTTTTTCTTTTTGTTTTGTCAAGAAAGTTTAATGAAGCTATGTAAAAATTCAACAAAGTAGATTTATACTAGTTATCATTTAACTAATCTTCATAAGAAGTAACTACCATTCATGGTCTCAAGCTATGCTAATGGTGTTGATTTCTAAGAACAACTTTAAATTTGTTTATGGTTCTTTGCCAGCTCCTACAATCAATAATCCACTATGTTATTGTCATGGATTACTCACCCTTTCTTAATCAATCATACTAAGTGTTTTTATAGTTGATAAAGTGGCTAACTTCTACAAGGATCTTAACAAAAGGTTTTCACAAGGAGATGGTCTCAGAATCTTTGATTTGCAAGTGGAAATCTCCACATTAAAACAAGGTGATAGATCTATAACAAAATATTTTACAAAATTAGAATTTTAGGAAATAGTTGATGAATCATAAACTTTTCCCAAGTTGTTCTTATGATAACCTATGTTTTTGTGGTGCTCTTCTTAAAATCAAAGAATATCAAGATAAGGATTATGTTGTTAAGTTTCTCAAAGGTTTGAATGATCACTGTAATGAGATCTCAAATATTGTTACTAGATCCTAACAAGGCATTCTTGTTAAACACACACTTTACAAAAGAAACAATAACTAGATATTCTTGGAATGAATATTTCTCATTGATTTTACATATGGGAGCACATCCATTCTTATAACCAACATTCAGGGGCGGACCCAAGGGGGGGCCAGCCTGGCCCGTGCCCCCCCTGGGCACCCAAAAAAGCTTCAGTTGTAAGTTTTTTTTTTTTTTTTTAAAATTTAAAACTAAAATCAGGTGATTTTTGTTTTTAATTTTTAAAAATTTTCAACTAACACAGTATCTTTTTTATTTTTAAAAAATTTTAAATCAAAACGACGTAGTTTTGAAATTTATTTTTTAATTTTTAAAATTAAAACGGCGTTGTTTTGGTGTTTAAAATTTTTTAAGACACAAACGACGTCGTTTTAGTTTTTATTTTTTAATTTTTTTAAATCAGAATGATGTAATTTTGGGCTTTATTTTTTAATTTTTTAAACTAAAACGGCATCGTTTTAGCGTTTAAAATTTTTAAACCAAAACGACGTCATTTTGATTTATTAAAAAATAAATAAATAAATAAATAAAACCAGAAAATATGCAAAACTGCAAATCCATCAAACAAATCAAAAAATATTTTGACAGGTCTTATATGAAATATTATGCTAAATTTTCAATGAAATATAAAGTGATTACAATGGTGCTCCACCAAAATTACGATCCTGCGTACGCCACTGCCAACATTCAATCAGCAAGCAAGTTTTACACACCCTCCTCTTCTCGCAAAGAAATCTCGAGCTACTAGCTAGGTGATCCGGAAGAGAGAGGGAAGGTTGCCATTATAGTGAATCAATGGAAGATAAAAACGAAAAAAATATATAAAAGAAAGATACTAAGGACCAAAACGCTTTGTATAATTAATGGTTTCCATACTCCACATTTTAAGCCTCCCCATACGCACTGTTCAATTGAACTTTTGTTTTCATTTCCTTGATGTTACAATGCGATATCAGTAGTCCCTCCTTAAAGAATCTTTGTCCTCAAGGATTGAATTCTAGAAATATGAGGCTAATGTCTTTAGTAAATTCCCATGTGGCATCAGCTAGAGAAAGTCCTGACTAAGGTTGTGATGGTTTTGGGGTAAGGATTGTTAAAAGTGAGATTGTAGCTTAAGGTAAAATTTTCTCCCACTGCAAATGCCTTTTCACTTTTTTTTTTTTTTTTTGTTAATTAATTGCTTCATTCTTTAGGGAAGCTCTTTGTAGGTGGTGTTTGAGAAAAGAAATGACATATTTCTTGTATCTCATGAAGATGTCCACAACTGCTACATTGGAGTCCCTTGGAACATATGGAATGTGCAAAGGTGGACGAATGTCATATAATGCTTCAAAGGGTGACATCTTAATTGTGGACTGGTATGAGGTATTGTATCAAAATTGAGCAAGAGGTAAAATCATTGGTCCATAAGTGTAGAATGTCATTGCACATACATCTGAGGTATGTTTCTTAGTATCTGTTCACTATATTTGTCTGATCATCAGTTTGAGGAAAATAGGCAATTGATAAATGTAAAGCAACTCCCTGCAATTGAAATAACACCTATCAATATTAACTAGTAAATAGGGAATCCTATCACTTACTATGGTTTTTGGCATCCTATGCGTCTTGAAGACATTATCGAAGAAGCCTTGGGCTATTGTCTTGGTAAGGGTGAGCCAATCCCGTAAACTGTGCAAACTTAGTCCACTAGCACAAACCATGTGATCTTTGTAGGCTTTTTATAAAATTCATAATGACATTTGTGAAGATGCTATAAGGTTGTTGTAGCGGTTGTAAGTTTACTAGATAGGCAAAAGTGTCATACTTGTTTTGCTAGCAAATTTGGCATTATCTCACAAACTCCCTTATATCTTCCATAGCCCCTTCTAATAGACCATGCTAGAAAGTCTTTTCCCTATGAGAATGGCTCCAAGTGTCCTCCAACAAAATAGTTATGATATAGCTCTATCATTTTTCTTTTTTAAGCTTCATGAATTACCAACTGTTAATTTCCTTTTTCTTCTAATTTTCTCTTCATGCCAAGTGTATTTTAGGTTGAAATTAAGATCCTCTTGTATTCTTGCTATGATTTTGGCCAACTTGTCATTTGTTTTGCCAAGTTGCTTGAATTTCTAACAAGTTAGTAGGAATAAGTTGAGCAATTAAAGCTGTTAAAATGGTTCCTACATTTTAGATAGAGCATTCGTTATTACATCCTTGATGGATGCGGAAACCATCAAAAATAAATTATCATTCTCAAATTAAATTTGTAGTAGTGAAAAACGAGGTCGATCTCATAGGAAAGTGTTGGAAATTGAATTCCTTCGAGAGCTAGTAAATAAGCAAATTTTGTGAGAAGTAAGAAATCTGTAAATAAAAAGAAGGAACAAGAAATGAATTTTATCAAAACAAATATCAATGGAAAACTTTTTCGATTGGAGGTCTAATCTCAATTTCGGATTTATTACTTGATCATTGGTGCAATGATTATTTCTCACCTAATTCACTAAGTTGGTTCTAGTTGTTAAAAACGCTTTTGTAACCAATATTTTCTTATGGGTAAATTAGTACAGAGACGCTCTAATTACTAATTCTAATAGTTAGACAACCGTGGGAGACGCTCCAATTAATTTAATCTAATAATCGCATTAATAATTAAAAAGACCCGATCCTAACTAATGAATTCAAGACGCTTGATTCATTTAAGCTAGCTTATCTTATTTCACAAGAAAATTTATATGCGTGCTTGGTATACGAACCTCTTGATTTACCACTAATTACAGATTTATAAGACAATTACAGATCCACTAACCTGTATGGCAGAACACAATTCGAGCAAAGCGAACAACGGCACCAATTGGACGTTTATAGGAATTATATTAAACAAATTAAATAGAAATAAAATTGATAATGAAATAAATGAAGAAATCAGATAAGAACAAGTAAACCTCTCAAGTTGAATAAACTGAAATTTTGATTAGCTTCCAACCGAAATAAAAAGAGTTTAGTCGATGACGACCATTAAAAACAATAAGAAAAATAAAGAGAAAAAGAATTTGCTGTAAAACTACGTTGTGTTTTTTTTTCCTTTAGTTGTCTATCCTATTTATAGGAAAAATCCTGTAATAACCTATATCTATCCTATAGATTAGGGATATGAAGTTACAACTAATTATTTTTTATCCTAATCTACTACAATTGTGGTTACAGAGTCTTCAATCTTCACGCCTCTTCCAATGACATTCAAATTTGAATTTGATTTCCTTTATCTTAATTTATATGTAACTCCTGCTCTTTTGTGCTCACAATAGTTGTGCCCATAATCCTAGCACCGTAAAATCATCGTATTTTCAAATTCAACTTGTGAAAATTTAAACTTGTTAGCATAACCATTGGTTTTAAATTAATTTACCAAAATTAAGCCGACATTAATCACATAAAAACAACCAAAAAATATTAATTAACAATCTTAAACTCTTTTCTTATATTACACTTCATCATCAAATGTTTCTAATTTAGTTAACCGTGCTTGTTGAGCAATGGTTGTCAATCTATGCTCTAATAAGTACTCGAGGCTCATGTGGTTGGTCTTGATAATGAAGTGTTTGGAAAAAGATAATGCTTCCAACGTTTAATTGCAAATAAAATTGCATAAAGTTCTCTTTCATAAGTAGATAAGCTGAGGTGTCTTGGAGCTAATCTTTACTTACAAA
>CAOGCB010171692.1:0-13178 GCA_948266635.1 Cnidoscolus chayamansa | reverse complement strand
TTTTTAGCCATTTTATTCTGATTTATGGGTAATATGCCAAAGTTATTGATTAACTAGGCAGTTTTGGCCCATAGATCTTGGATCTAGCATTGGATGAAATAATGAATTGAGATTTAGGCAATTTTATTGCTAAAATAATGCAATTTAGGCTTTCTGGCTTCAATTATTGATTAATTGGACTATTTTTAGCCATTTCATATGATTTATGGGTAATATGCCAAAGTTATCAATTAACTAGGCAATTTTGGCGCATAGATCTGAATCTAGCTTAAATACCTCGATTATTGATTAATCGGGCTTTTTAGCTTAGATCTATATAATTAAAGTAAATGGAGATGGATGCAGAGTGATTATGCTTAGAGTTTGGAGTAGAAGAGAAATAATGTATATGATAAGAATGATTAGAGTATTGAGGCGTACCTGATTTAGCAGTCTTCCACTTCTGAGCTTCAGCTTGGTAGATCTCCAATAATTTAATGTCAAATTAAAGTGATCACAAATCAAATAATAATGCAGAATGATGTAGGAGAAAAGCAGTAAAAGAATTGCAAGGAGCGAGGGAGGGAGAGTGATCGCTCGTTAACACAAGCAGGTGTCAATGAAAATGAAGGGTGGAGGCTGAATTATAGCAAAATTCAGCCAGAGGGCGGTTGGTCCCGCCGTGGGAGGGCGGGTGGTCCCGCCAAGGGTGGGTGGACCCGCCGCCACGCAAGGGCGGGTGGTCCCGCCGTGTGCGGCGGGTGGTCCCACCGTGCGTGGGCGGTTGGCCCCGCTGTGTGCGGCGGGTGGACCCACTGTCGTGCAAAGGCGGTTGGTCCAGCCATGTGCAGCGGTTGGACCCGCCCAGCGCGGGTGATTGGTCTCGCTGTGTGCGGCGGGTGAACCCACCCAACGCAAAGGCGGTTGGTCCCGCCGTGTGCGGCGGTTGGACCCGCCCAGCACGGGTGGTTGGTCCCGTCGTGTGCGGCGGGTGGACCCGCCCAGCGCAGGTGGTTGGTCCTGCAGTGTGTGGCGGGTGGACCCACCACGCGCGGGTGGGTGGATCCACCATGCGCGGGCGGGTGTGCCCACTGTGCATGGCGGGTGGTCCCACCGTCTGCGGCGGTTACACCCGCCGGTGGACTTTTTGGCTAGGCGATTTTCATTCCGAAGGCTTTTTTGGTAGTTCCGGACCTCCAAAAATTATTCCGAGGACACCTTTGGGATCCTTGCGATGTTCCGGACGTTTTGAATACCATATTGGTATACTTCCGGAAAATTTTTCGAAAGACCTCTGATCCGGCCGTACTGTTTGCAGTCTAAGAAAACAGGCTTTTCGAGCCTCAAAATTTGAGTATTCACAGAATCCCATTGCTTCACCCTGGCCTTTTGCAACATGGGGGATAGACGTGGTCGGAAAAATCCACCCAAAGGCTTCTAATGGCCACCAATTCATCCTGGTCGCTATGGATTATTTCACTAAGTGGATTGAGGCAGCCTCCTACTCAGTTCTGAATGCCAAGAAGGCAGCACGATTTGTTCGTACCAACATCCTTTGTCGGTATGGAACACCATTTGAGATCATCACTAATAACAGGTCTCATTTTCAAAGGGAATTTTCTGATTTGCTGAAGGAGAAAAAGATTCAACATCACAGGTCCTCACCCTATCGGCCACAAACAAATGGGGCAGTAGAGGCCGCAAATAAGTCTATAAAGGTCATTTTGCAAAAGACAGTTCAGAGGCATAAAGCTTGGCACGAACAATTACCGAATGCCTTATGGGGATACAGGACTTCAATCAGAATGCCAACTGGGACAACTCTGTATTTTTTGGTATATGGCATGGAAGCAGTATTGCCCATTGAGCTGGAAGTTCGGTCGGCGAGAATTATCCGGGAAAGCCAAATCAGCGAAGTAGATTGGGTATGGATGAAAAGAGATTGCAAGCGATCGACCAAACTCAAGTTTACTAGAGGAGAATGGCAAGGCATTTTAATAAGAGGGTCAAAGAGCGAAAATTGGAAGAAGGTTGCTTAGTCCTGAAGAAGATCAGACAACCAATCATAGACCCACGTGGGAAGTTCCGTCCTCATTGGGCTGGACCCTACATTTTGAAGAAAGTAATGACTGGCGGAGCCGTCATTTTGATTGATTTAGATGGTTTGGAGTTCACTAACCCATGTAATTTAGATTAGTTAAAAAGATATTTTGTATCATTTGCATTGCATGATGTAAGAACTACATCAGACTTGATTCTCTTCGGAAAAAAGAAATTATATATTGGAGATATGTAGGCAGCCCTCCTTGGGCGCGGTCTAAACATTAATGAAAGTCATTTCATAGTTCATTCTTCTTTGCCAAAAAAAACCCACTAAGTCGAAAACCCGAAAAGGGCGGCTCAGGCAAAAATCGTAGCACGCTAAGCTGAAAACCCGAAAAGGGCGGCTTAGGCAATAATGGGTAGCTTGCTAAGTTGAAAACCCAAAAGAGCGGCTTAGGCAAAAATTAAAGCTTGAATAAATAAAGTTGGAAAATGCTTGGAAAGCTTAAAAGCCAAGTCAAAATTGCAACGTCATTTCAATTTGAAACAATAAAAAAAAAAAAAACAAAAGTCAAATCCAAAACCAAAATTCTAGACAAAGTCTAAGTCTAAACAAAATCTAAAGAAAAAAAAAATAATACAAAATTCCCAAAGGAAAAACAAAAGTCCAAAAGTATAGGAGTCTAAGTGTCCCGACGCCTCCATGGGGCAACAATCTCAGTGTCATCCCTAGGAGCAGAACCCTCTCCAACCTCGCCTGTCCGAGGAGCCAACACAATCTCCTCATCAGTACCAACTTCATCTTCAGTGTCAGCCTGAACCCAGCCTTCAAGTGCACTCAGAAGTGTGTTCCCCCTTGGTCTTTCAACCGGCCAAACAACAGCTATGAACCAGGCCCGATATTCTAGAGAAGTCTGAACACCGGCAGGATTAGGTAAAGGCCTAACCATGTGTTGATCCCTAACCCAGGCCTTAAGGACGGCTTGAGTAACACCCGGAGTGATGGATGAATCAGCTGAAGTACCATATATAATCGGGATAGTCTGGTCTATCCCCATCTGCCTCAAAACACGCAAAGTGCAGTACCAAGTACAGTGTGTGAGGCCTAAAAGGTAAATTCGAGTATGGCGGGAGCTAACCTGGATAAAGCGGGTGATGTCATACCAAAAAATGTACCACAACACCTTTTTTTGGACCCAACTCAATCAACCATGAGGTCCATGCATCGGTAGATGGATGAGTGATCAGAATCCTCCTCATATGGTACTAAGAAGGGTTATAAGGCAGGACAGTAGGTGCAGCAACCACTCAGAGGTGGTCCTTTAACCAAACCTAAGCAATGGATCCTTTCTATTATGAAGGAATGGACCGAAACAAAGAAAAAAGGAAGAAAGAAAAGGAAAAATACCTGGAGTATGATTGGGGAGACGGTCCAATCATCAAAGCCCAAAGCAGCTCTATCAAGGCTTTGGATAGTTTCGGCTAGCACAATGTCGCCAATGCATCCCATGTCCTCCATTTGTCGAATCATTGGACAAAGCTGCAAATCCCCAAAGCCTGGGTCCTTGTTGAATAAGAAACCAGCCAATAAGCAGAAAACAAAGGCCCGCATCCTCAACCTCATCCGGTATGGGTCATCTGATTGAGCCTCCGAGAATTCATCAATTAACAGCAGCAGAATTGCCTTCTGATCATCAACAATCATGGCCCTAGCTTGTGGCCGGCTAAACTGAAACAAGCCTTCAAATGACCGAACATATCCAATTTTGACCTCATGCCTGACCAAAGGGGCATTGGGGTCGCACCCTATAAATGTGCATAATTTTTCGAAGAGAGGGCACATCTCCTCCATCATGGCCCCGAACCAGAAAATGTGGGCCTCCGGGTCACAAAGTCTGACGCAGGCCTGTAGAAAGTTTCAGTCAATGACCAATCCCCTAAGGGTAGCAATTGGAGACAGTCCGTACCTCCCCAGATTGATCTTTTCTACTTTGGAGAGACTTTTAGTCCAACTGTGCATACTTTGACTGTAAAAAAGATTCATTCTTGAAAAAGAAAAAGGAAAAAGAAAAGAAAAGAAGAAAAAAACTATAAAAAAATTACATTTTGGTCCCTGAGACCTAAAAATTACATTTTGGTCCCTGAGACCTAAAAAATTACATTTTGGTCCCTAAGACATAGAAAATTACAATTTGGTCCCTAAGACCTACAAAATTCCCAATTTGGCCCCTAAGGCCCGAAAATCCCCAATTTGGTCCTCGAGACCTACAAAATTCCCAATTTAGTCTTCAAGACTAGAAAAATCATTACAATTTGGCCCCAAAGGCCCAAAAACTAGTTTGGCACTAAAGGCCCAGAAAAACCAATTTGGCCCCTAAGGCCCAGAAGAACCAATTTGGCCCCAAAGGCCCAGAAAAACCAATTTGGACCTAAGGCCCAGAGCCTCAAAGGCCCAAAAATTCTCAGTTTGGCAACAAATGCCCAGAAAATTGCAGTTTGGTCCTTGAGACCCAAAAATTATCAATTTTGGTCATAAAGACCCAAAAAAATTCCAATTTGGCCCTAAAGGCCCAAAAAATCTCAATTTGGGCCTAAAGGCCCAAAAGTTCCCACTTTGGCCCAAAGGCCCAGCAAATTTCCACTTTGGCTCAAAGGCCTAAAAAATCCCCAATTTAGCCTATAAGGCCCAAAAACCTCCAATTTGGCCCAAAAAGCACAAAATTACCAATTTGGCACATAAGGAAAAAAAACAAATCAATTTGAAAACAAATTCCGAAAGAAAATCTCTAAAGTTAAAAATGAAAAAAATGAGAATAAGTGATAAAAGAAGTCAAGCCTATTTATAGAAAATAATGGCTAAAACATGGGTCCAAATCCCCGAACTCAAAATTCGCTTCTTCAAGCAACCACTGACTCCCATAAATCATTTCCATAGTCGTCGATGGGGGCAACTGTGAATACTCGAATGTTGAGGCTCGAAAAGCCTATTTTCCCTGATTGCAAACAGTTCGGCCGGACCGGAGGCCTCTCAAAATTTTTTTCAGAAGTATGCCAATATGTTAGTCGAAACGTCCGGGACGCTGCGAGGGACCCGGGGGTACTCTCGGAATAATTTTTGGAGGTACGAAACTCCCGAAAAAGCCTCCGGAACGAAAAACTAGCAAGTCTCGACAGTTTGGACCGCCCTCATCGGCGGTTGCGACCACCCTCGCCGGCTGTCTTGACCGCCCTCCAAGGCGGTTTTGACCGCCCTCCAAGGCGGTTTTGACCGCCCTCCGGCCTATTTTTTTCCTATGAATACAGCTCTGGTTCTTCATTTTTACTCACTCAGTCTGTGTTGACGAACACTCTCCTCTCCCCTAGGCTCCTTGCATTTCTTCTACTGCATTCTGCATTTAGTTAGCTTATTTTTATTACTTTATTGCTTTGTTAATTGGTCACTTAATCCAATTTAACTGCAATTAAAATCCCTAACGTGGAGCTTAATCTGGAGTTAAGAAGTGGCCGACGTTTAAATCAGGTATGTAACCAAAACTCTGCTCATTTCAATTTCAATATTTTTACATATTTCTCTTCTACTCCAATTCTGAATCAAACTGCTACATAAACGCAATAATTTAATCATTTGCTTTAATTAAACAAGTTTAAGCCAAATGCCCGGTTAATCAATAATCGAGGTGTTACAGCTTAAATCCGAATATATTGGCTAAAATGTCTAGTTAACTAATAACTACGACATATCGCCTCTAGTTCGAACAGTTTGGCTAAAGTCCAATTAATCAATAATTGTGGCTAAAAAGCCTTAATTCAATCACTTTTTGGCAAACAAATTGCCTAAATTACAGTCCAATCAATCTTTGGCAAACAAATTGCCCAATTACAATTTAATCAATTCTTTGGCAAACAAATTGCCCAATTCATTTAATCCACTTTTTGGCAAACAAATTGCCCAAATCACCCTTTTTTTTTTGCTAAAAGCCTTTAATCACTACTTTGGCAAGCAAATTGCCTAAATCCACTTTTTTGGCTAAAAGCCTTCAATCAATCATTTTTGGCAAACAAGTTGCCTAAATCCACTTTGTTGGCATAAAGCCTTTAATCAACCATTTTGGTGACAAATTGCCTAAACATCATTTTGGCAACAAATAGCCCAATCAAACACATTTTGGCAAAAAATGCCTAAACAAATCAAATCAATCTTTGGCAAAATGCCTAAGAAATGCACGAAGCATACACACACTCATGCATTAAGCATACCCATTCAAAAGCCCTTTAAAAAAGGCTTATCGAACTACATTGACTTTGATCTTCCATTCAAACGGAAGTACGTAGGCACATTTGGGATCTAACCCCGAGCGGCAAGACGAAATCACCCAAAAAAAATTTCATTGGTCCAATCACATCATTTTACCTTGCAAAGCATTCATAAAATAGTTAGTTAATCAACATGACATGGTCTCGGGATCCACCTCGGGTTCGAAGATTATGCCTTTAACATTGGAATAATTAATCTAATAACTAGATTAATTAAAATGGAGTCATTTAGGGTTTTTTTTCCTAGTTTACGCTAAAAAATTAAACAAGGTGGTGACTCACATTCACGTGTATTTCTACCCTTAGTCATATTCATTTTATGCATATGCGTTTTCGGGGTAAGGGGTTCACATAAGGCAGCTAGTGTTTTCTCCAAAATTGACTTTCGATGCAGGTATCATCAGCTGAAAGTAAAGGAGACTGAGACTGACATTCTTAAAAATGCTTTCAAGACCAAGTATGGACACTATGAATTTCTAGTTATATCATTTGGATTAACTAATACACCTGCAATATTTATGGACTTGATGAACCATATCTTTCATCTCTACTTGGTTCGTATCATTAGTTGAAAGTAAAGGAGACTGACATTCTTATAACTGCTTTCAAGACCAAGTATGGACAATATGAATTTCTAGTTATGCCATTTGAGTTAACTAATGCAACTGTAGCATTTATGGACTTGATGAACCGTATCTTTCATCTATACATGGACTAATTTGTGGTATTATTTATTGATGATATTTTGATATATCTTAAGACCAAAGAAGAACATGAGCATCATTTAAGAATAGTATTACAGACTCTAAGGGAGAAGCAGCTCTATGGCAAATTGAATAAGTGTGAATTTTGGTTGAACGAAGTGCCTTTTCTTGGACACATCATATTAGTAGAGGGTATTATGGTGGATCCAAAAAGGATAGAGGCCATAGTAGAGTGGAAGCCACCAAAATATGTTACTAAGATCAGTAGTTTTTTTAGATTAGCTAGGTACTATAGACATTTTGTGAAGGAGTTCTCACTTATTGCAGCTCCACATACTAGATTATTACAAAAGAATGCAAAATTTTAGTGCACAAATAAATGTTAGAACAATTTTTATAGACTGAAGACTATGCTTACAAAAGCACCTATTCTTACACAGCCAATGTTAGGGAAGGATTTTGTGGTGTATAGTGATACTTCACACAAGGGATTAGGTTGTGTACTCATGTAAGAGGAAAAAGTAGTTGCATATACATCTAGGCAATTGAAAGTACATGAAAGGAATTATCCAACACATGATCTAGAACTAGTAGTTATTGTTTTGCATTAAAGATATGGAGACACTACCTATATGGTGAAAGGTGTTACATCTACATAGTCCATAAGAGCTTGAAGTATCTTCCTACACAAAAGGAAGTAAATTTGAGACAGAGAAGATGGTTAGAGTTGTTGAAGGACTATGAATGTATTATATAATATCACCTAGGCAGAGCTAATGTGGTGGTTGACACACTTAGTAGAAAGAATTTGGTCACTTTGAGAGTTATGAATGTTGGACTATCACTAGTTGATGATGGTGTAGTCATAGCAAAGCTAATGGTTCGACCTAAGTTCTTAAAGCAAATCAGTGAGCCACAAAAGGATGACAAAAAATTATAACATGAGTTGAATTAGCAAAGGAATGGAAATCAACACTATACAATAAAAGATGATATGTTCTTATACTTTAATGATATAATATGTATACCTAAGACTAATGACTTGAGGAAGAGCATACTTGAGGAGGCATGCAACAGTCAATATGCTATGCATCTAGGCAGCATGAAGATGTATCAAGACTTAAGAGGAGATTATTGGTGGCTAGGTATGAAGAGCAAATACCAGATTTTGTTTCTAAATGCTTAACATGTCAATAGGTAAAGGTTTAATATCAAGTTCCTTCTTGATTATTACACCCTATACATATACCTGAATGGAAAATGGGATATAATCACTAAGGATTTTGTAACAGAGTTACCCCTTACACATAAGAAACATGATTCTATTTGGGTAGTGGTGGATAGATTGATGAAGTCAGCACATATCTTACCAGTCAAGGCTATCATACACTAGAGAGACTTGTAGAGTTATATATACAAGAGATAGTGAGGCTAAATGGAATACCATCATCCATTTTATTAGATAGGGATCCAATATTTACATCCATATTTTGGAAGAAGTTACATAAGGCACTAGGTACCAAATTAATTTCAGAACAACCTTCCATCCATAAGCAAATGGTTTGTCTTAGAGAGTGATACAAGTGCTAGAAGATATGTTGTGTAGTTGTGCCATGGACTTCAAAAGTAATTGGGAAAGATATCTTCCACTAGCAGAATTTCCTCTTAATAATAGTTATCAAGCTAGTATCAAGATGGCAACATATGAAGCTATTTATGAAAGAAAATGAAGGACTCCTCTTAAATGGGAAGAGACAAGTGAAAGCAAACTAGTGGGTCCAGATTTGGTAAGACAAACAGAAGAAAAGGTGAAGATTATAAAGGAGAGACTAAAGGCAACAACTGATAAACATAAATCATATGTAGATCTGAAGCGAAAAGACATTAAATACACTATGGGCGACAAAGTATTTCTGAAAGTTTCTCCATGAAAGAAGATTATCTGATTTGATAAGAAGGGAAAACTTAGCCTTAGGTTTATTGGTTGATCCATGCAAAAAGATATAATAAATAATAAAGAAATAAAGCGTGAATATCTACTGGTAAGTGTACTAGATCAGATCAAGTAATATAGTGGGAGAAAGAGTGTTGAACCTCGAAGATTAATTAATTACTAGGCCTGTATCAATTTACATTATTATTTAGGTAATAATGTATGATAATAAAATTATATGGAATAATATTTAATGTGCAAAAGGAGAATTAAAAATTAATGAAGAGAATGTGAAAAAAATAGAACCCACTATAATTGTCCTAATCAATTTGTGTTCATGTTATAGTAGCTATGTGGAATTTTCATAAGAAATTGACAAACTTTAAATCTTTTTCAACTTAAAGTATAAAAACTCCAAATAAAGATAATAGCTTCTGCTAATTAAAGTAATTGAGAATTTAACATTACAATAATCAATTTTCCAATTAAACGAATGCCTAACGTGATTAAAATAAATTCTTCCAATCCCTTGGTGAAAAATTAATTAACAACGTTGAATAAACACTGATGTCAAAACTTGATAAAATTAAATAACACTGCTCCCACATAAGTTATTAAATCTTATCAGGGAGTTCCTAACAATCTGAATTTCCTGTCGAGTTATTTAGATCTCTATAAACTGAATTCAATTATCGAATCTAATTTATAGTAGAAAGCCCCATATGAAAAACTCCACGTAATCAACTGTTTATAACATGAACTCAATAATTATTTTAGTTGATTAGGACTTCATCTTATTTCCCACTAAAGAATTTAGAGCATAATGATGCTCAATATAGAAAGATAATTTAAATGTGTAGGAAAAGTGAGATACATACTCGCATAACGAAAATAATTGAAATGAAATAAATGTTGAAATTTTCCTTGAATTTAAACAACGAAATCCCAATCATCATAAATAATTTCTTTCAGTTTATCATGATGAAATAAGAAAGAATAGAAAATAAATTTCTAAAGAAATTCTAAAAGAGAAAACTAAAATGTTACAAGAAGAAGAAAAATGGGACGATGGAAAAATGAAATAATTATCTACAAGAATGAATGAATTCCAAGGCTCACACCAATGGCTTTTATAGAGTCCAAGGAGGAGACAGAGGAATCTGATCTGGTGAGCAAATCTCTTAAGATCAGATTTGATTTCCACCTAGAGATAGAAGATTTGGTCAAGGCTAGCTTCAAGGCTGGCGGCTTTGAATGTCGTCCAATTGAAGGCTACATCAAGGTTGGTGGCTTTCCATAGTAGGTCGGCAGAAGGCCGGTGGACTTCAGGTGATAGGTTGGCGGCCTTCAAGTTGTAGGCCGGTGGCTTTGAAGGTGCAAGATGGCAGTCTTCAAGGTGTATGCCGGCCTGAGGCCGGTGACCTTCAGGGTGTAGGCCGGCCTAACGCCGTTGGCCTTTATGTGAGCCGGACAAAGGCCGACAGCCTTCTTTGGTTCTTTTTGTTTGCTCTTTGATTTTTCAAAACTCCTTTGATTTACTTGAATTTGCCTTCTAGATCCTTCAAACCTGCATTTTCCTAATAAACATCGTTACGTACCAAGTTCTTATATTTTCTTATGATATTAATATACATTTAGAATAAATTTTGAAAGAAAATATAAGTAAAATATGATTTTATCAACATCCTCACAGTTGAACTTTTGCTTGTCCTGAAGCAAAATAAACAAAGATGAATAGTGAAATCCATCATTGAACTTCTAGTGCCCATAGTTCTAACCACATTGAAACTTGTAACTAGAATATAGTTGAAATTTATTAGTTAATCTAAATAAAACAGACTTTTAATCCCTGTGTTTAGCAATTGAATTTTTCTTCAAAAGAAAAAATCTTAATTCAGAAGGAAAAACATTCATTCAAACTTTATAGAATATTAGTAAGTATAAGCTCTCTTAATTTTTCTTTCTAAACGAGACAACAAAAAGTGAAAGCATATAGTATCCATTTTTTCCTAGAATTCCTCCCTTTAATTTAGTTTTATTTTTACTTATGATTTAACATTTTCTTTCTAATTTGCCTTAATTGACAATGGAGTAAAAATTCACTCTTCTAAGGGACCAAAGCCTACTCATGTCAACTTGGCTTTCATTTTCTTTGTTTTCGCCCTTCTCGTTATTGTGAGTTCATTAAGTCGGCACATCCCGTGCTCATCACTCAAGTGAAAAGGTTTTAAAAGGACCCTACGAACTCTTGCTTACACTAACATTCAAGATTGGATACTCTTAACTCATTACATGAAGTCATGGGTCATAATATTCTCTAACAAGGGGGTGCTCAACAAAAATTATACAAACTAAATTATCAGAGTGAAAAATATATAAGGAATTTAAAAATTGTCTGACTCAGAGCTCAAGGCATCACTTAAGGTCTCATATGTCAAGTGTTCTGTGGCAGCTGGATGAAAACATGAGATGGCAGATTTCAACATATTGACCAAAGTGGTCCTAAACTTCTTGTTCTTTTTTCGCTCTTTGTGAATTTGCTTCTCGACTTCTTTGATGTCCTTCCTCAGCTGGTCATAACTGGTATGGGGAGTAGAATATGAGTAGGAGGGTCTATCAGTAGTAGGTACCTCATGAGTGCCCTTCTCATTAATGGGAGGATTAGCCTTGATAGCTTCCTTAGTGAGTCCCTAACTTTTGAATAGTGCATAAGAGATCTTTTTACACTCGATTCTCGCATCATCATCAGAATCACAGAAAATTCCCATACCTTTTAATAATGCAGTGATGTACCCTCCACACATTATGAATTGTGTCCTAGTGTCCTCAATCTGCATATTCAGAAAAGTCGCAACCACTACACCAATATTAATGTTATATCCATTAATCATATATAAGAGGTAAAACATGTCAAAACTAGTCACCTTATTATGACTGTTTTCTTATAGCAAATTTTGTTGGCCAGGATATGGTGGAGTAATTTGTACTTAACAGCCGAGAAACTGGAGGCCAAGGATTTTGAAGACACAAACTCTTGTTGCCTGGGATGAATCAACTGCAACCATATCTTTTCCATATTCATGCCTTCAAGCCAGGCATTAATTGATTTGTCATCATGCTCCGGATCATCATGAAAGCCTAGGAAGGACCCAATTTGGTTTAGCTTTATGATGTGTACCTATCCATAGGCCTGAAAAGTCATTGTGGAAATCTCACTATTTTTCTCATTTTTCATGGTGGATAAGAACTCAATTATAACCTTTTTATAAGCGGGCTCTTTCATTTCAAAGAGTTTAAACCACATGTTGTCGACGACTATCTATTGCAGTCTTTCCTCCTTGCCATACTCCTGCAAAATTGACCAATCCTGATGCGGAACCCCTGCCTATATGAGACTGAAACGACACATACCCTAGTATGAACCCTAGATTAGAACACAATTCCCCAATCCAAAGAACCCTTAATTGATCAATAACTAAGAACGTTTATAATAGATTGATTGATTAACACGTACAGAAACAAGAGTCAAACAAACATGTGCTAACCTTATTCGTCGTGCAATATCGAGAACTAAGAAAACTCTCCTAAAAAGAAGAAAATATTCATTCAATATATGATTAACTGTCTCCAAACATTATAAGTGGCCATTATATAGCCACAATACAATAACTATGGTTTTTTTAATAAAAAAATAGAGGCAAAAAGCCTAAACTATCCTTAATGAAAAGGTCTTATCGACAAAAACAAACAAAATTCGCGATCGTGATTAAGAAATTCGAGAGCGTGACATTGCGATAGATTTACACAGAAACTCTGGAGACTTTGTCACGGGCGCGACCCTTCAATTCGTGAGCGCGAAAATGCGCCTGGAGAAACAGAAACTTTGGATTCATATTCGCGGGCGCGACCCTTCAATTAGCGAGCGCGAAAAAGCGCCTGGAGAAACAAAAACTCTAGATCCATACTTGTGGGCGTGACCCTCCCATTCGCAAGCGCGACTTTCTACTGTTCAAGTATGAATGGTTGGTTTTCTCCTGGATCTAATGTAGCAAGCAACACCAACCTTTGTCCACCCTCAGTAGTGAACATTCTTTCAGCACTTTGTTCTTCATCTTTCATATAGACTTGTAAAATCTCCATATACGGTTTTATGAACCCGTTAGAAGCTTCTTTCAACTCTTTTGCCCTTGACCTTGTAATCGGTC
>CAOGCB010171682.1:0-14175 GCA_948266635.1 Cnidoscolus chayamansa | reverse complement strand
GAAGACTGCTTTAATCATGTACTGGTGGTTTCCTCGGATTTCATGGCCCATATTAAATTGATTAAATTCAAATATAGATTAGATTATAGTTTCTTACATTTGATATAATCAAAATCCAACACAAGCAAGCATAGTGTTAAGGTTTGTTCTCCACCAATATATTAAAAGATACTTCCTTTTACACAAGACAAGAATCTAGCTAACTCCTTGTTCTATTGTTACTCAGTTTCTACCATTCGATAATAATAAACAAAACCAGCTCCTTTTATTTCCATAATCATCAACCATTATTTCAAACAGACCTTGGATCCATGACAAAATCATATATGACTCTTTGGATCAATTACAACCGGCAATTGACAACTATAGCATCAGGAACTAAAAGTTGTAAGAACACAAGCAACTGGAGCGGGGAGAGCTACCTAAAGTAACTTTAGGATTTCATCAACACTGGAAACAGTGAACTCTCCACCTTGTTCAAGATTTGCGGCCTTCACCTTGAGATCATCAACCAAAAGAGCAAACCTCCTAGATCGGGTTCCAAGTCCTTTGTCATTGAGATCAAGCTCAAGGCCAAGGGCGTGTGTATATGTTGCAGAACCATCAGCCAGGAATTTGACGTGCTTGTTTTCAGGGTAAGTTTTGGCCCAAGCCTTCATTACGAAGGGGTCATTAACTGCAAATGAGATCCAGAACCAGTAATCAACTTTGCATATGTTTAACTTCAGGGTGACAGGAATTTCAATTCAGTGTTAGATTAAACTTGTATTCCATCAAAAAAACATACTCTTCATACATGGGTCCATCAAATACACATTACTCCCCTAGAAGACATTCAAAGCAAGATGCCAAGAAAATGGAGAAAAGATTGAAGCATTATAGTTGTATTGTCAATAACATGAGAACTGGCATATCCTTTTACAATATCCCCATCCAACAGCGGAGAAATCGAAGATAGGAAACATCAAAGGAATCCATCACTTACTAAATACTTGGAAATTGCCAATACAAAGTCAACAAAAGACGGAAAGCTAAATCTTTTACCAGAAAAATCGGACAATTTTTGTTGGAAATGTTCATGGAGATGTCAACTAAAGCAGATTCCTAGCGTTTAAACCTAAAATAACAGAAACCAAAGAAGAAAAGTAGTAAATCGTATTAGAATGTACCACTAATGCACAGAATTTCAGCGACTCCCTTCGCTTTCAGCTCCTCTGCTCTCTCGATAAATCCAGGTACATGCTTCAAGCTAACATAAAAGGCAAATCACACCATCAAAACTCCTCAACTAAACAAAATCTCAATAACAAAAAAAGATCACCAGTAGTAACCCGGAAAACAGAAGAATTGAAGAATCGTACCTGCAAGTGGGGGTAAATGCACCGGGAACTCCGACGATTACGACCTTTTTACCGGCAGCGAGTGAGTGGATGGACACCTGCTGGAGCTGATCTTGATCATCGAAATAAGCAAGAGTACCTTCTGGAAGAGTATCGCCAACTGCAATAGGAGCCATAGATCAAGCAACGTATCTGAATTTCACAAAAGGGTAAAGCGTTGATCGAAGGGCAAGGTCTAAGAAGACGCGTCAGTGGATGAGAACGCTTGGACGGCTTGCCTATATATACAGAATGGCGCTATCTAGCGTGCACGCTCAGTTGGTACTCGGGTGGATGTCATAATTGGTACCAAGAATGGCGCTATCTATTAATTGCATTTGAACAAATTTTGGGATCCGGCTTTTTTCTTTTTACCGTGTCCCTTCAGTTTCGGAAAATGCAAAGCAGCAAAGGTAGTTTAGCCTTTGGGCCCCGCCTATTCCGATTTTTTTTAATCATGCAACACACGTGGCTCTCTCTCTTTGTACGAAAGCTGATATATCCTCTTCGGGAGGTCATATGTTCCGACACAACAAAAATCAGGATATTTCACTTGAGCATACTAATCAGCCTTAAACCCTCCTTCAACTAGCTAATTCATAAGACTAGCGACTTTAAGAGTATTAGAGTATTGCGTGGCGAAATTAGAACACTTTTGAGGAAGCTCAAAGTATTCATTTTGCTTTTACGTCGGCCATTCAGATGTGTCACCTGTGTTGGCCCTCTTAGCCAATTGTACTGTGATGTCCCAGTTTGAATCTTATTGATTGGTAAATTTTCCTAGCAGCACTGCTGCCTCCCGCAGCTGTACTAGTACCTCTTGACACACATAATTCCGTTCTAGACCGCCGAATTGCTTCTTGCGTTTTTATTTGCACCCAAACCAACAAATTTACCCTAAATGGATCTTTTTGGGCTGCAACACTTTTCTACGGATTGCTTTCGCCTCAGTTGACTTCTCAGCCTATTTTCTCCACTAGAGCAGAGATCCTTAATGCCAATTACTTTCGGCATGTGACACTAGTCTCTCAGATGAAAATTTACTATTCTTTTTTTTTTTATTTTAAAAATATAAAAATTGAATAAAATTTTATATTGGAACTAAAATAAATAAATATAATTCTTGAAATTTAATGGTTACATATGTTAAGAGGATATTTTACATAATTTACCCACATTTTTTAGTTGAAAAAAAATCATAGAAACACCCAAACAAATTTGTGGACATCATCATGTCCTGTTTCTTCAACAGAATTGCAGGAAACAAAGCATAACACTTCTACTGCTAATCCCTGCTAGTTTGAAGAAGAAATTTATCTGTAGTAAACCCATTTATTATCTCTTACTGTGGATGTCAATTTCAACTGCTTTTGCTGTCTATGAATCATAAACAACAATGTATCAGAATACATATCAGTCTGTGATCAAGACCCACATGACTACACTGGAGTGCATTTCCGAGCCGTGTCCAGTATACGTCAAACAACAGCTTGTTTGATTGGAGATTCCACATGCTCATTATCCATTTCTTCGTCTTCTATGGCCACTTCATCCCAAATCCTGTTTTTTTCACTTCCATAGCCTCGACAGCAAACCAAATAGTAGAAGAAATTCAGCACACAGAGAGAAGCAATAAGCCAATAGTAATAGTCATAGTGACCTCTATTGAGATTAGTTGATACCCAACTCACTTTTCCATTGTTTCCAGTGGCACGATTCAATATTGTCACTATAAGACTCCCTACCAAGTTCCCAAATGCCATGCCAAGTGAGAAAAGAGCCACTCCGATGCTGGACATTGTCTTGGGAAACTGAGAGTAATAGAATTCTATTTGCCCAATTGCATTAAAAGCCTCAGCTAATCCATTAAGGCAATGCTGTGGTACTAACCACATTGCAGACATGTTAACTAAGCCCATAGGCTTATCTGCTAATCCTTCTGTAAGTGCCTTTGCTCGCCTCTGGTGCTCTACTGCTCCAGCCACTGCTGTGGATATACAAGAGAATAACAGTCCAATCCCCATCCGTTGTTTGTTAGAAAGTCCTCGGGGTCTTCTGGTGAACTTGGCTATTATTGGAACAAAAATTTGATCGTAGATAGCTACCCATATTGTCAAAGTGAGGATTGTAAACACTCCATAGGAGGCTGGTGGGATTTTTGCATCCCCCACGAAGCTCCTGTCCATGGTTTTGGCTTGGAGTACAGGGAATGCCTGTTGGCTTATGGTCACTGAGATCATGATACTAGTGGACCAAATGGGCATCACTTTGATCAATGCTTTTAGCTCTTCTACTTGTTTAACCGTGCAAAGCTTCCATTTATCCATAGCCAATCCGTCACTATCCAAGTCCTTGTCAGGATCTCTAATCACGCAAGCTTTGTTTAGAAAGCTGAGGAGAAAAACAAAACAACAAATTGTATATATGAAAGGAAACAAAAACTAATTACAGGTTTTGATTGTGATTTGAGAACATACCTGAGTTTTTCTGTAGGAATCACAAGGCTTGAACCCTTTTGAAGATACCATCTATCTGAATCATTTGGTGGCAAAGAAAGGTGTTTGTTCTTCCATGCTGCAGCTATAACTTGAGCAAAGCTAGAAAGCAAGCTAGTGTCGGCCTTCACTTTAATATAGCGGGAAGAGCCCATGAGGAACAGGAGAATTGAAAACAACATAAACCCTACTGGGACTGCCAAGCCCACAACCCAACCAGCTGAATCTTGGATAGCGACCACGAAAATAACTGAAACCATGACCGACATTCCAACTGAAGCATAATACCAATTGAAGAAGCTCTGCAAAGTCTTGTCGTTTTTTGGGTTTCCGGGTTTGTCAAACTGGTCTGCACCGAATGCTAAAGAACAAGGCCTAATGCCACCGGCTCCTATGGCCATCAAAGCAAGTGAAGAGAGAAGAAACACCATCTGAGCAGCATTTGGGGATGCACAGCCATGTAAATTCCCATCTTTTTGGTCACAATGTGGAGGCCTTGCGCTTGGAATAATAGCTGTTAGCCATAGCACAATCAATCCCTGCAAGAAGAAGCGCAGAGCTGATTATATTTACAATCTCAAAATCATATACTAAGATTGATGATTTGCTTACAAGAAAGCTGACGACTGTCCCAAGCACGATGACACGAAACCGACCCAAGAAAGAATCAGAAATGAAAGCACCTAAAATAGGAGTAAAATATGACATGGCTGTCCAGAGAAACAAGATAGTAGTTCCAGTAGGACTACTGAGGTTATATTCAGTTTGCAAGTACAATATCATATTTGCATGAAGACCAACTCCAGCAACCTTCTCAAAAGCCTCATTAGCTGCAAAACATAATCAAAATCTGCAAAAATCTTCAAAACGTTAACAAAAATTTGAACTTAGATTATGTTTTAATTACCTATAATGAAAGGCATGGTCCTGAGACCACCCTTTTTCCGTTTAACCTTTTGGGTCGTGTTTTTCTCATCTGTGTCAGAGATAGTCTCCATTATCTGTTTATCTGCAATGAATTAATAATTTTCCTCCTTTTGCAGTTATATATATATATACAGTGAAAGAACAAGAACAAAGAGATGGATTTTTATAGTTCATCAAGGGGTGGGGATTACGAGGAAGTCATGATCATCATCCTTTTGGTTTAGCATCAAGTCCGTCCTTGAAATATATCAGAATCTATATTTTATACAACGTTTTTATTTTGCATGAATAATCATACAATAAAACAATCAGACTTTGCAATGCAAGCGAGTATAATTGTCTGAAAATGGAAGATAAATTCATTTTCTTTTATGTTTTTCCTGGGAAGTACTGTTGCTTCATTTTCTATCAGATTACAGACAAAAATACTCTGGACGAATGTGGAACACAAACATATAGAAGGAATATCCTTAAAATTTTGTCGGAAAGCAGTGAAAATAAGAGTAAAATTTGCGATGGAAATCAAAGAAATAAGCAGATAAATGCATACATACCAGCCTCTTCAACCTCGGTAATAATGAAGCTTCTCTGCTATCTTTCTTAAATTTAAAAAAATAATACTAAATATTATTTGCATTGAGTGATCTATTTTACATATAAAATTTAAATTTTTATGCTAGTGGAGATGGTCGGAAAATTGGAAATTAATGGCAAGGGAAAGCATACGTTAAACGTAGAATATAGTATACGTATATATATATGTGTATTCATGCGTTTATCATGGGATGAAGAGTGGTTACGCTGCTTTAGTGCTTTTGATGTCAGCTTTGCGTCGTATGATTATTGTGACTATACACAGTCATCTTCAACCACTTCGTCAAATATGGCGTATTCCGATTTATAAAATAGAGCATTAAACTAGAGTTCAGTTCGGTCTAAGTTTCTTTACAATTTGACAAGAATTACATGTGGGAGTGAAAAGAAAAAAGATATATATATTATTTTTATTTGAGATATGAGGTATATACATTTTCAGGAAAAAACCTGAAAGGTGGTTATTTGAAGGGGGTAAGATGAATTTAAATTCAAATCATTAAACTGTCATATGTTGTAAAGAATTATGTAAAAAGGAAAATCTGCACTGTCCTCCATTGCTAGCTCAGTCCCCATGCCTGCAAAAGAAATGGTGCAATTACTATGCATATTTCTCAGAACATTGCTTGGCAGAAACATACAACAAAGCCTGGAGCTTTATCTTCTTCTTTTATTACCTGAATCCTGCCATCTGAAGTTCCAACTACCAACACCTCTTCATTACCATCAAGTGCTATGCAAAGAACCCTACCATCTGTGCCTGTTGAAAGTGTTTCGATTCTGTTTTGCTTTTTCTGATCCCAGATTTCCACTGTTCCTCCTTTGGACCCTAAGTAAATGAGCTCTGAAGAAATTGCCATAGCCCTTACTTCCAATGTTGTTGGAACTGAGCCTACCAGTCCATAACTTGAAGTACTCCAAATCTTTACCAGACAAGACAAAGTTACTGATAAAATAGAGGAGAAACTTCCAACAAGAGATGGCATTCGAGTTAAGTCTCTTAAGATATACCTTCACAGCTGCTCCATCTAAGGCTGAGCTTGCTGAATATATCAGCCCATTTCGAACTTGCAGTGCATGTATGGGATTTGCTTTTCCAAGTAATTTTCTTGATCCATTTTGAATAGCAACAGATGTTCCTGTTGCCAAATCAATTTCCTGTCAAACATAAAGAGCTTTTAGTTACAACATCATGGAAAGCAAAGTAGAAGAGCTAGTTTGCAGCAGCTGAGCTGAAACCAGTTAATATATTGCTGTAAGGAAGCATGATACCTGAATACTACTATCATGACATCCACAGTAAAGTTTTCCTTGCTCTAGAGATAAGCACTTCACATATTTATTTGAATTCAACAATTTGGATCCTCCATTCCATGACTGAACCTGAGAGAGGAAATAGAAGCCAGGTTTCAGTAAAACATGTATCTTTTTCTGGCTAGTTCAACCATTTGCAAATAAAAGTATTCAGCAAAGTTGAATATGCATGAATTTAAACGATACCTTAACTCCAGTTCCTTGTGGAATGAAGCAGGAAATGCTATTTGCCACCACTAGATTATGAACTTGGTCCTTCATATCATGTACTTGTACACAATGCAGTCCTTCATTGCCAATGGACCAGACCTGATTCATCATAATTATAGAAAGAGAAAAAAAAAAAACTTGTAACGTGTTCAACATAAGACGCTTAATTATCACTACTAAGAAGGGACATGAGGGATAAAAACTGAGGGATAGTACAAGAGCATACCCTTGCAGTTCTATCAAGTGAACCACTATACAATCTATCTCCTGAATGTAAAACTACCAGGCTGGTGACTGCCTTTGCATGTTCTCGAATTTCTTGGATGAGATGAAGAATGCTGCCTCTGCCAGTCCAAACCTTCAGAAATGGTTCAAAGAATGTCAATAAACTCAAATTTCATTTAAGTCAGTTAGCTAAACGTTGTTTTGCTCAGAATTAATGTTATGGTGCCAATTCTTTCTGCAGCATTTCAGGGTCTTTAACTCTTTCCACTATATATATTTGTAAACGATGGCTCAAATCTTACGCATGGACTTGAAAGAAAATAAGGCTGGAGGGTAGAAATTACCTTTATAGTTCCATCAGAATGGCCAGAAAATATCATGTCTTTGAAGCAAGTTATAGAAAGCACTTCTCCATTCTCACTGCAATCTGCTTGAGTTAGTTCTTCATGATTCCATAATTCCTGCTGTCCAACAAGCAGATGATTTTTCTTGGTGGATGAATGCATGTACTAAAAAAAACAATTGATAGCTGCATATACTTCCTCGAGTAACAAACTTACAGCACTGGAGTCATGCCCCTCAGAAAGAATTTTCAGAACTTCAAGTGCCAAGGGAGAGGATTTCTTAAGCTCTCTGAGACCTTTCTTAATATCCTTCATGTGGTAAGTGAGGTCTCGCAGCCCCTCTAGAGTTCATAATGTCAATCAGTAAGCTCTTAAAGTAAATCAAAGGGTTCAATTGGGCATGAATGCTGGTATCTAAGACAATCTCTTAAATTCAAATTATGTTTGTTTATTGAGATTGCCACTTACCAGGATCATTTATCAAGCTTTTTAGAGCAAGCAACGAAAGGACTTTGTCTTCAGTGTCCTTTGCAGACTTAAAAATTGTCACGAAGCGCTTGAGCAGGCAAACTCGGGCTGCTCCTCGTATCCCTGTGTCAGGAAGAACACCAAGCATATGTACTAGCCAAGTTGCTGACACAAGGCAGGCTGAATAGAACTCTGCGCATCTGCTCTTCAATCCTTCTGCTAATGCCTCAAAGATTAAACCAAACTCATGACTTACTAGAGCAAAGGCCATCTTTCTTTCCCACTCTTGAGCTGCCTTATCTTCTTCCTGCTCATTTCAATGGAAGCATTAAAATAACTATCATGGGGATAAGAAAAAGTAAGAAGCAAATTCACAACGCAGCGGAGAAGAAGCAAGAAAAACAACATAATTTTGGAGGTGTTATTCTTTGTTTTCAAAGAAGCTGACCAATTTTTCTTCAATTTCTCCAGACAAGTTGCCAATCTGCTCCATGCGCATCAGATTTCTGTAACTTCTGCCATGTCCAGCAAATTTCAGAAGAAAAGCTCGACCAAGGGACTTGCCTGAGGCAGTGAACCTTCCTTGCAAAGACAAAATTGTATCTGCTGCAGCTATTTGAGCAGCAGGAAATTCAGACTTCCTGAGGCATGAAATAAGAGTATCTACTGCCTCTTCTCGGTATATGCTCATCTTTCTTGGCTCAACCTAACAACCAATACATTATTGATTATCTAACATAGCTCAGTAGGAGGCAGTAGGCCTTCAACTATCAAGTTTTGGGAGTAACATAATCAATAATACGATCTTCTTTAATCATAGTTTCACTGGATTTATATTTGAAAGGAGAGAGAGACACACCAGAAGATCAAGTTGGAGCAAGAGACCAGCCACAACAGGGCATTGATCTTGAAGAGCTGTCTGTAAATAACTAAGAAGAATGTGCATTGTGCTAAAAGCACCTTCATCCCTAATAATGTGGAGAACTTGCTCATTGAATGTCCTCCTATAGAAAATCAGACACCAAAAATTATTCTTGCTAGAATAAATCCAAGATTCATCAAGCATGATCAAAAGGTTAACATGTCAGATTTGATCTTGAGACAAAATTACCTGTTTAATTTGACTAATTCGGAAAAGAAGCGAACTATTTCAAACCTTTCTCCATCACTTGCACTTATGAATGTCTCAAGAACTGGACCCAGCTCAGCTTTATCAGCGATCGTGTTTCTACATTTCCCATCTTCCTGCATACATTTTAATAAGATCCCTACTGCTGCAATCCGCTCCTCTGCCCACTCAGCTTCTAAGCTGCCAGCAATACGTTCAATCACTTTGGTTGAAACAATGGCACTGACAATTGAAGAAACAATGCTTTCCTCACTGCCACAGACGATTTGTCCCAGTAGAAGCACAGAAGCTGTTTTTGGCTTCAAACACATTTTAATCATATCCTCTTTCTTCTTAATGACTGTTAAAAGAGATTCTACCATGTCCATCTCTAGTAAGCTCATGGTAGAAGGTCTTAACAGATATATAAGAACAACTGCTTCTAATAATCCCTTCTTGAAAAGAGCCACAATGCATTCTACATCTGATTCAACTCGTGTAAGTGTCTGGATCACACCTTTGTCTCTTGACCCCAATTCAGACAGGAGAAAGACTGTTGCTTTCAGGACCTGCGGATTGGTCGAATTGAAAAGGATCTCTACAAATCCATTAATAACTGGAGGTTTTGAAAGAACGCTTTGAACGTCAAGATCCATATTGGCTTCCTGCCAGAATTGCTCTATTCGAAGGACAGCCATTTCAGACTCGTTCAAGATTTCTGAAGTACAAAGATTGGTAATGGCATGTCGTAGCTCACTCATGGTACTATCAATAGTGGCTTGGCTAATGACGCTATTTGGAGAAGTAATTGGAGCCATTATTGTTGATTTGAAGCTTGTTTCAGTCTTCTGGTTTGTAGTTTCAGATTGGTTTGAGACGAAATCAGGATTCTGTTCTTGCCAACTAGCAACAAGCCTTTTGAGCACATAGTTTGTCTTAGGCAGTTGGGTGCTATGCAACTTCTGGCGAGTAATTGGGCATGTTGAGTTTCCTCTATCAAGCCATTCTTGAATTGCCCTTCTTTCATATGTCTGTCCTGTCTCCAGAGTTACTGGATCATCAAAGAGATGGCTTGTTATGGGACAGACGAAGTCCTTTGGAGGTGTATGTTTTCCGTCACCTGGAGGGTTACCTGTATCTCCCATTACATGATCTGGAGAGCTAATGGTGACAGAAGCAATTCAGTGATGAGAAAACTGTACCCAGCAATGTAATGACTATGGGGGTTACTTTCAATAAAACATACCTACTGGGATCTGATATAACAGGCTGCTTTTGTTTTTGGGTTTGGCTTTGTCTTTGTCTAGGCTCAAACAATGCCAATTTTGTGCTGTTTCCCTACAAGACAGTGGCTTAACATTTATATCTAAAACAACCGCATAGATAAATCCGTTCATAATTGATAACTATCTTGTTGTTAGCACCGATTACCTGAAATTCGGTTTCAGATTCTGAAGAGGAATCATTAATCATATTGTCATCCAAAGAAGAATCAAGTTCAGAATCAGAACAAGATGGCGATTTTTTCAACGTCCTAGAGTTAGAACTTCTGAGGGCTTTTGCAGAGACTCTTTGAGGAAATGATGGTGGAGACTTGGACTTGCCGCTGCCACTGAAGCTACATAATTCAGTGGATCTTTCCCCATCAGCCCATATTGGCTGCAAGAAAATAAAGAAAAACAATAATAATAAAAGGATTCAGACTTCAAGGAATCCTGGTTTAATAAGCACTAAAAAACAAGAAAATGTGCCCAAGTCAAAATAGGCCAAAAGGGATATAATCAGAACAAGTAAGAGAGGCCAACTTGTCTATGGTTGAGTGTTGATTGTTGACGAATTCAAAACAATGATAATTACTTAATTACATAAAAAATTGCAGGATGCATTGAAATCTGAAGGGAGTTGAATTGTATTTGGGGAATACCAGGAAAGACAAGAAGAAAATCTACAAGACCAATTCCAAGTAGAAATAGCATTATTGCAAGATATGATCAGTAAGGATGACAACGGTTTGGATATTTTTCAGCATATCAAAAAATTTCAAGCCAAGCAAATATCATGGAATTTTCGGAAGATAAAAGGAAGAAGCAACTAATCAAGCAGAAACAAGAAAGGAGGAAAATCCAGCATTACATTATACCGTCCATTGTTGAATCTAAGTTCCTCCGTTTTGATCCTTTTATCTTCGCTGCTGACATCCAATTCATCAACTTTTCCTACCCCCTTGATGATCACCGACGGTGGTGTAACTAATTTATTTTCATCTCTGTTCTGTAAAACCTGCTTAAAGAATTTAGCAAAAACCCTGCAATTCTCATCAAGAACCTCTTCATAACTTCTTTCCAGCTCCTTCAATTCCAAAGCTTGTCCTCTACTCATTTTCGACAACAGCTTGGAACTAGGAAGAACCACTGACACTTCACCCATTAAATTTTCGTCGCTATCATAGCCCATGTTCATTGACGAAGAAGAATAAATACTTGATCTTTGATCATTAAACCATTGAAGAACGGGTAAAAGATGGACTAAGAAAAGCTCCTCGAAAAGGACTGGAGCAATCTCTGACCGTGCCAATGAAGGGTCTAAATAGAAGACGTTAAGGAGACTAAGGGCCGCATTGGTGGGTTGCTGGGTGAGGGTGTAAATCAAGGAGAGAAGAAAGGAAGAGAAGGGGGTTTCAGGATAGGAAAGGAGGAGCCTTTCTGCGAGGCGGAGAGAGGAGGATCGACTGAAAGGGTTTGTTGAAGAAATGGCCTTTTCAAGAGTTTCTGAGGCAAGGTTAAGGGGTTTGAGAGCGGTAGTTTGGTCGGAAGATGAAGCTCTGCTGCGGAGAGTGGAGAAAAGGTGGTAGCGAAGGTCAGGTTGGGAGAGAGATTCAGAGAGGAAGACAGAGGTGTGATGGAGAAGTTGGGATGCTGTGGTGACGGCTGTTGTCATGGTGGCGGAGGAGGCTTTTTGTCTGGGTTTATGGGGTGGAAGCATGGAATTGTGGAGGAAGAATTAAGCATAAAACGAGTCTTGGATAAATGATATTTCAATTTCAGCAACAGCCCAGAAAAGAGCATCATCGGTAGTTTAGATCAGCTTTGGATTTTGGCGTCAGAAGTGGTCTGAAGTTTAGACATAGAGCCAAAAACTGGGCCCACGTTGCCGCCATGGCCGGCCTTGACTTCGTCGGGCTCTACGCATTTTACATTTCTAACCATTAGAGTATTGCTTATGCTTCTTCCATTTGTCATTGAATTTTTCATCATATCCAGCAATTTTTAATGCGTCATACTTCTTATTAATATTACTCTTATTAAGATCGTAATTTATTTGCAAGAGTATACAATTAAGCAAACAACAAGGAAATGAATCTGATCAAAGCATCGACAGCATTTTGAGCAGCCAAGGAGGAAAAGATGTCAGCTTCATTGGAAAGAGCAGAACCCCCACCTGCTAAATCAGACAAAGCTCTAATGGCGATAAAAGGCTTCTGCTGCTGGTTGCAGACTAAGGCGACTGCAGCACTCTCCATATCAATTGGAGCTGCATTGAATTTGGAGTAAAGGAACTCTCTATAGGCACTGTTGTCCACGAAAACATTTGCACTAATACCCGTTTTCACTCTCACCACCTTAGGTGTTCTTGATAAGCAAGTTGAATTCACGCATCTTCCTAACTTCAAATCCTACAGTTTTCAGAACCAAGTTGTTAAAGATCCATGAGGAAATGAAATCAGTGAAGGAAGGTATTAATTAGAAGCTCAAGTACCTGAACTTTCTTCGCAACTTGGAAGTAATGCTTGTCTACAGGAACCCAGAAGGCATGCTGCCTAACTTCAGGAGTTCCATTTACTGGAAAAATCTCTTCTCGTTGGAACCAGATTCTGTTTAAAAGATTCTCGACTGATACATCAGTTTTGTTGTTGAAATCAGAAAATTTAAGAAAACCAATTTTCCTGGTGTAGTCTCCATTAGATTCCAAAGGGAGTTCGTCATTGGGCCCGTCTCCAAACCTCTGCTCATGTTCGAAGCCAGAAGAAACAAGATCAGAAGCTGTACATTTGATAACAATCACGTAGAATCAAGATTGGTTTTTTATGTTGTTTAACCTGCCAACTCCAGAGGCCAGTGTGAGCCCAGTATTGAGGGATAGTTACGTCTCCGATTTGGAATGAAGGATTTGCATTTCCTGCAATCCCATAATGGACAACACCACTCACCCTGTACATACTTAGCAATAATTGTGTGGTTACACCTGCATTTAGCTATTTGAATAGCAAAATACTTATTAATGAAACTGAAAAATTAGTACAATCCAGAAGAAGAGAGAAGATGGAAATACTCATACCATGCTTAAACCAGTCATGACAATTATAACCTTCACATTTTCTACCTTCCCTATCCTAAATCTTCTCCCTGTGGAAACAAATTCAATTCAATTGATTTCCTTTTCTTTTACAAATTCCCATGTTTATTTGAATTCTTTAACAAGGAAGAGAAGTGGACAAGAAAATTTACCAGAAAAGTCCAAGAAGGGAAGCTGGGGATTGGTACGAAAACTTGGAGAGAGGAGAAGAGGGTTCATCTCAAAAGCATTGGGCACCACAATACCTAAATATGGACCCTTGTCATTAATTTTGCCAATCTTTCTCATGGTAGCTTCAGAAACTTGTCCATAAGCTCTATTAATATCGCTACCAAATCCCACCATCCAGACCACCACAAGTACTTGCAACATCTTCATCATCATTTTCTTTCTCTGCAACCAAACAACGAATCAACAAGTATATATAGAGGGAGAGGGGGGTCTTTCTTTCTGCAACCAAACAAGTATATAATGTTATATTAAGTTTGAAGATTCAAAGGTAGTGGTTTGCAAGAAATTTCCAGTTTGTAGTTTGGCACACGAAAGGAGGATTTGGAAAGTCAAAAATCGGGACTATGTGGATAAGCATAAGATGGAAGGAAAAACCGAGGGATTGTGCGGGTGCACCGCATTGTTCTAAGGGCTTGCACGTTCCGCACCATGCATGCATTGCAGACTTCGGGGGTTGAATTTATTTATATATATAATAATTCAAATTCTAACAGGAATTTTCTGTCAGAAATTTGGTTGATTCAAAC
>CAOGCB010171177.1:0-17412 GCA_948266635.1 Cnidoscolus chayamansa | reverse complement strand
GGAGGAACTTGAAACAAAAGAAGTCAATTGAGCAGAAAAATAAGGACGCTCGTGAACCACACAAAGCTAAAAGATGTGGAAAACCGAAGGTCTTTGTTATAGAAGCACTATACAGTCTTTTTCTATGTTCAATAACATTTTAATATCCTCATAAAATCTTATCTTCTTACTACTCAAATCTTTCTGAATATGTTTACCTCTCTCTCCTGCAAATTCCATTGGTTCTGTCTCAGAAATTAGATGGAATCAATTCTAAGTCAAAATGGAAAATAAGTTTGACTTGGAAAGAATGAGAGGTATGTAATGAATAGGATCCATATGTGGATTTAATTAATAATAAAAAAAGATCATGTGATGATATATGGTATTAAAAGCTATAAAGCCTTTTGTACCACTTTGTAAAAATACTTGATTATGTTTATGTCCGATTGTTTTCCTCGAAAATAATATGAAAAGTCAAGCTTTGCAACTTCTCAAATTAATTGGAAATGAAAGACTTAATGAGTTGAAAACACTTGCTTTTGTAGTCTTCCCATCACTATTGAGAAAATATTTATTGGTATATTATTACTAATTTAGTTTTTTCTATTTCAAATAATAAAAAATAATCGATAAATAATCTGTAATTTATTTTAATAATTTTTTTATATAATTTAATCGTTTTTGTTTAATTTTCTTCTTAAAGTTGATTAATGAAGAAACTGTTTTCATTAATAAAGAAATCATTTTCAAATTCAATAAATTAATGAGAAGGTATTCATGTAGTGTAGTAGGTCGGCTTATCAGATTGCTATTTATGTTAGGATCTCAACCACTCGAAGGTGACCAAAACCCTAACAATCCTATTTTTTCATCATAAGTCGTATATCATCATAATTTTTCGTATTTTATTTCATTTCAATTTCATTTAATTTCATGCATTAACATTCATGCATTCATATGCATCCATAAACATTCACAAATATTGTATACATGCATGCATTCATAACTATTATAAGCATGAAACATTTATATGAGAGATACATATTTTCATCACCATTCGGTTATCATTTAATAACTAGGTATTGGTAATTCTAAGAAGATGGCTAGCCAATTCTAACTACTCGAGGATCTTGGTGACAATATTATCTTATGTGAAATGTCTAAAAGTGGTGCATACAAGAGCATGGAAATGATATTTTATATATGTTTTTCTATATCTATTAACTAAGTTATTCAAATAGTTTACTCTTTTATGTCCCACACCCATCTTCTTGCCCCACACCTTTTCTTATAGGTCATTAAGAATAACCCAAGGCATCAAAGTAGAGTGGACGCATTCTTGAGTGATTCAAGCTCCACCTCATAGATCATCTTTAAAAACAAGTTATTTAACATTGTCTCAACTTGTTTCAAGGTGATGGGATGAATAATACAACATGCATGCAAAGTTTGAATGAGATTAGTGAATGTTAATGTTCTAGGGTTTGAGCCTGATTTTGGTGATTTGAGTCAAAACATGTTTGTTTGGAGTAAATGACATGAAAATATGAAGTTTGATGTTGGAAAACACCACAGATGCTATTGCATGTTAAATAGGCTGCCATTATAGATGTTTTGAAGTGCAATTGAAAAATGTTGGTCACGGGTTCATGAAGAACTAAAATACAAAAGTTGTGATGTTAAATGTGTATATGATGTTGTTAAATGTCTTGAATATGTTGTTGGGTATATATATTGATGAAATAGGTAATGGAATGTGTTTTCAATGTCAAAATATGAGTTTAACAAGTTATGGTAATTAGAAATGTAAGAAACTTTACATTCTAGGTAAAACCCAATTTTCGATAGTCAAAACAGTAGTTTGGCCACAAAAAACAAAGCTTTTGACTGAGCTAAAATGTGTAGACAAAAGATACTATCGAGGCATTTAAGTGCTTAGTATAAGAAATAACTGGATAGTTAAATTTTGTTATCGAGACATTGTTTGACTAAGCCAATGAAAATAGCTTAATAGTCGAAGAACGTCAACAAGACTTCGTTCAACTAAACTCATAATTTGATAAATGAAGGACGCTAATAAGGCACTATTTAGTTAAAGTTATCTTTCGGTATTGAGGGATGATGGTTTCATATTACATGATTAAGCAAGGGAAATGACTTGAAAATAGAATGGTTTATAGATGGCTTCATTATGTACCTTTCAGATCTAGACAGTAACTTGTATTTAAGTTATTAAGTACGAATTGATGTTATGCTATGTGGGAAGTCATGGAAATCTTTTTAAAGTATTTCAATAGTCTATAGTAAATCTCTCTCCCTAGTCAGCCATACAAGACTCGACTAAGAAAATTAGAGACAACACTGAAAGGACGAGGTACTCATCTACACATCTTTGCCAAGTGAGTGAATATAACTCAAGCATTTATGATACAAAAAATAAAATGAATGTTTATGGTATGCTCACGCATCATAATGCTTAGGATGTTATATTAGTTGCATGAGATGTGACACATTGCATTATTTCATGATTTATAAACAGTAATGTTAAATGATCCAAGATCTCCCTATGTTTATGTTTGTTATGTACCCTTTGGAACGTCCCTTTGAAGTCTTACAGAAAAAGTATTTTATGCTTATGTATATAGTAAGTCTAAGATTGGAGGAAGCTTCTTAGCCCATATCAAAATACCTATGTGAAATGGTAAGCCAGTTAGGTATTGGTAGTTCTAAGAAGATGGCTCGCTAATTAGAACTACTCAAGGATCTTGGTGACAACATTATCTTATGTGATATGTCTAAAGGTGATGAATACAAGAGTATGAAAATGACATTTTATAGATGCTTTTATGTATATGCTCACTAAACTATTCAAATAATTTACTCCTTTTATGTCCATTGCCCATCTCCTTTCCCCATACCATTTTTTACAGTATCAATAAGAACCAAAGGGATCAGTGTAGAGTGGACATGTCCCTGAATCAAGAACATATAATGTTAATATATTAAAGCAATGTAATGTATGTTAAAGTTTATGTTAGATCTAATATGTTACATTATAGTTAAATATAATTTAAGCATGTTAGATATTTACAATTAAAGCTTATACTTTAAGTTATGATGTTATGGCCTGGTTATGTATGATACTTCTAATAGAAATTTAATTATTCCTCACATGTTGTATGTGCCTTAATTATTTATAATGTATGAGATTTTTATGTGAATGAATATCTTATTACAAATGCATGTATAATGAAATCTAAATTACAATGTAAATAAACGGAAAATGTATGGTTCATGTAATGTTATGCTTGTTGGGGTTTGAGTCACTTTCAAGCAGTTGGAATTCTAACACTAGTAGCAGGTCGGGAAACTGAATTGTTACATATTGGTACCAGAGCTCTAGGTTACACATGATCAGACCTAGAACATGAATATAAAATGTTTATATAATGTCATGGGGCAAACACCATAATGATTACACATCCATTAGGAAGTCAAAAGTCTAATGTCATGATTATGATGATGTATATGCTCAATATATGAAGACGTGTATACTATACATATGAAATGGTTGATTATGTGAGATGTTATGTGAGTTCATATGGTGACACATGAACTAAATGTTATGTTAATGATATGTTTGTCTTCTTAACATAAGCTAATATGAGATGATCACGTCGATCAGCTCGATTATCAAGAGCTCCATCGGAGAATACGAGAATGGATGATCGCCCTAACACCTCAACAGCGAGGGGCAGAGCTAGCAGGAGATCATAGGAAGATGCATCAAGAGACTCAAAAAGGACTTTTGATGTAAATAGGGATAGGGCAGAGCCTTCTATGATGTCCATAGGAGATCTACCAATTGAGAATGTAGATGAAAGGGATGAAAATCTAGGCATGGGTATCAGAGTGGGAGTGGAGGGATACATTAGTGGTTAGAGAGCTGCATTGGTGCAAGGGTTTGCACCTCAACCACATGATTTCAGTTATGGACATGATTTTGGCTATGGGAGCGGTTAGGAGTATCCCAGTAGTGACACCTCATGAGACCCTAACTTTCCACCATACCCTCCATACATGCCTTATTCGTCGTTCTATCTACGCTATCATGGTTACCCCGGGGCTGTATTAGAAAATCCAACAACTTTAGTAGCACCATTATCACAACCCACTAACCACTTGCTCATCCATCTCAACCACCTAGGACAACTTTGTGAGTAGTGGCAAGGCTAAGATGATCGACTACTTGATGTTGGATGCTTTAAAGTACAAAGAGGGATATGATCCTTTTGAGTACATCAGGGCCGTGAAGATCATTTCATATGAGCTTAGGGTTGAAGATAGCAGGATAATCAGATAGCTAGATTCACACTACGATGCAAAAAGGCAAATAAGTGGTACATAATATATATTGAGCTCTAGGTTGAGGAATTGACATGGGATCTGTTCTTTGTAGAATTTACAGATTGGGCCTTTTCTAAAAAATTTTAGGGACATGACGATGTTAGAGTTTGAGAAACTTCAACATACAGAAAAGATGAGCATAGATGAGTACATAGACTAATTCATCGATCTCATAAAGTATGTGGGGTAGGCATACGATACAGAGAGAAAGAAAGCAAGATGGTATGCCATGAGATTGTACAACATTTACTCATCGCTTATTATGGTAGTAGAGAGAGAAAGATTCCATGCTATAGTGGATGCTACTAGGAAGATGGAGGCGAGTGTGATTATCGAAAGAGTGGTGTCACCTCGAGCATAATGCTAGGGAACATCTGGTATGCCCACTAGTTTGATATCTTCTATGCAGCGCATAGATTGCTTAGGAAGGGGTGCTAGGGATTCATAGCCTATGTTTGGATAGCGAATCAGGATGCGAAGGAGTCGGCACCAGTGCTAGTTGTGAGGGAGTTCCCATATGTGTTTCCTGTAGACCTTGTAGGATTGCCACTTGATAGGGAGATAGAGTTCAAGATAGAATTATTATTAGGTGCCAGAACCATTTCTATCCCACCCTATAAGATGGCATCGACATAATTGAAAGATCTCAAGACTCAATTATAGAAGCTAGTAAACAAGAGATTCATCAGATCGAGTACATCACTATATGATACACCGTGCTTTTTATGAATAAGAAGGATGGGACAATGAGATTATGTATCAATTACAAACAACTAAACAAGGTTATAGTGAAGAACAAGTACCCTTTGCTAAGGATTGATGATTTGTTTGATAAGTTGGCAAGCGCAAGTTGCTTATCCAAGATAGACTTAAGATCGGGCTATCATTAGTTGCAGATCAGGGATGCTGACGTATATAAGACTGCATTTAGAATGAGGTATGGGAATTATAAGTTCCTTGTAATGTCATTTGGGTTAACAAATGCCCCTGTAGCTTTTATGGATCTCGTGAACCAAGTTTTCATACCATTTATGGATCACTTTGTGATAAACTGCATCGATGATAACCTAGTATATTCTAGAAACATAGAAGAATATGCCAGCACCTAACTATTGTTCTACAAACACTGAGAGAACACTGTTGTATGCAAAGTTCTCGAAGTGCAAGTTTTGGTTAAGGAGCATCTCTTTCTTACATCATATAGTGTCAAAACATGGCATCGAGGTTGACCCTAAGAAAGTATAGGCAGCAGAAGACTGGCCTACACCACCATAGTGATAGAGATCAGAAGTTTTCTAGGTTTGGCTAGTTATTATAGAAGATTTGTATAAGATTTCTCCAAGTTTGTTGCCCCCATGACCAAGTTGACACAAAAAAAACCAAATGTTTATTTGGTGTGATGCATATGAGGAAAGTTTTTAGGAGTTGAAGAGCAATTGAACATGGCACCGGTGTTAGCCTTACCGAAGATAGGGGAAGACTTCATCATGTACTATGATGCATCCAAAGTGGGTTTGAGGTGTTCTGATGCAAAATGACAGAGTGATATCCAATGTATCGAGACAATTGAAGAAGCATGATAGGAACTACTCAACTTGTGATATGGAGATGGATGTAGTGATATTTGCTTTAAAGATGTGGAGACACTACTTGTATGCAGTGAGATGTGAGATCTTCATTGATCATAAGAATCTCTAGTATATTCTAACTTAGAAGAAGCTAAATTTGAGACTGAGAAGATGGTTAAGTTGCTTAGCGATTACGACTATAGAATACAGTACCATATGGGCAAGGCAAATGTAGTTGCACGTAGTAAAAAATCATAGAGTAGCTTATCTCACATTATTACAGTACATTGACTAGTGGTCACTAAGTTTTATAAGCTAATCAACAAAAGGCTTTGATTGGAGTTAGTACAGAATGGTGCTTTAATTGAACACATGAAAGTGACTATAGTGTTTCTAGAGCAAGTGGCTCAAAAGCAATATGAGGATCCTAAGTTGGTAAGAATAGCTAGAACAATACAGAATGGGGAGACTGAAGAGTTATGATTTGATAATTAAGGAATTCCTCAATTTGAAAATAAATTATGTGTGCTAAATGATATCAAGTTGAAGGGAACATTATGAGGGAAGCACACAATGCCCACTATAGTGTTCACCTTGGGGCCAAGAAAATGCACCAGGATTTAAAGAAAGTCTACTGTTGGCCTCTAATGAAGAGAGATATTGCTCATTTCTTATCATTATGTGGGGTGGTAGATGGTAAGTTTGAAGCACTAAAACCAATAGTGATGCTGAACCAACTGTCAATTCCAGAATGGAAGTGGGAACACATCACAATGGATTTTGTAGTAGGGTTATTGATTAGCTCCAATAGATGTGACTCAATCTAGGTCATAATAGACAGACTAACGAAGTTAATGCACTTCATAATGGTTAGGATTGGGTACTCCATTGATAGATTTACATAAATATACATGGAGGAGATCTTCAAACTACACGGTATGCTGGTGTCTATAGTATCCAACAGAGGATCTAAATTTACCTCATGATTTTGGAGAAGTCTATAAAATGATATGGGAACACGACTAGACTTCAGCACGACCTTCCATCCAAAGATAGATGGACAATAAAAAAGGATCATTCAGATAATTGAGGATATGCTTTGGATATGTGTGTTGGATTTCAGAGATTCTTAGAAGCAACATCTACCGTTAGTGAAATTTGCTTACAACAACAACTACCATTTGAGCATCGAAACGGCTCCATATGAGGCATTGTATGGGAGGAAGTGCAAATCTCTAATATGTCAGGAAGAAGCCGGAGAATGAGCTTTGGTTAGACCGAAGATTGTAGAGATCATCAACAAGATGGTTCCTACAATTCGGGAAAGACTCAAGACCACTATTAGTAGGAAAAAGAGTTATGTTGATGTCGGGCGGAAATAACTAGTGTTCTAAGAGGGAGACATGGTATTACTAAAGGTATCTCCTATGAAAATGGTGGTTCCTTTTGATAAGAAGCATAAGTTGGCTACTAAGTACATGGAACCATATGAGATAGTACAGAAAATCAGTGATGTTACCTACAAGCTCGATTTACATGCTTCTATGGAAATAATTCATCTTGTATTCCACATATCGATGTTGAGAAATCATTTATATCAGATCCAAGCAAAGTTCTTAGAGAGCCAACTTTTGCTATTTGAGAGAATCTCACATACATAGAGCAACATGTGCGAATTCTAGACATGTAAATCAAGAGAGTACAGAATAAAGAGAAATCTATGGTTAAAGTACTATGGAACAACTATAATATTGAAGAATATACTTAAGAAACCATGAAATCCATGGTTCAATAGTACCCCTACCAATTTTGTAGTTGAAGAGTTTATTAAGAAATACTTCCGATATGAATGATGTAAACCACGTAAGTTAAGATGTTATGTTATATATACGATGTGATGATTTACTATATGTTATATGTTATGTGCTATATATATTTTATATGTGTGATAATGTTGATATGATGAATATTTGGGGTTGAATGTTCCTAAAGGGGGAAGTATGCAACACCCGACACATTTTGGATATCAGAATCCGAAGTTATCGAATGGAATATTCGAGAAATTTGCGAAAATCGAGCCAAAATAGTGATTAGGTCTAAAATGCAAATTAAAAAGTGATTAAGGATTTAAATGTAAGAGTGGGAGTCTTAAAGGATTAAACAGGTAATCAATTGAAATGGCACAAGGATACATGTATAGGAACCAAACTAAAGTTTTGAATTCCTAACCTAAGAACTGAACCACTGTCATTATAAAAGTGAGAGGGCCATGGTGAGATAGATTTTTGGAAGCTCAAAACTCTCTCACACTCTTAAAGTATTCTATGTGCTTACGATTTAAAGCAAAGTGCCAGGAGAAATTGAAAATGAAGCAAGAATCAGTGAAAAGGATTGTAAAATCACCATAAAAGTGAAGAGAACATCACCAAGGAGAGGCTGAAATAAAAAAAGTTGAGTCGTTCGCACAAAAGGAGACAATCGGGACTTAAGTGATTCAAACTCCAACTCACCGATCATCTTTAAGAACATGTTAGTTAACACTGGCTCAACTTGTTTTGGGTGATGGGATGAATAATAAAACATGCATGTAAAAAAGTTTGAATGAGATTAATGAATGTTCATGTTTTTGAGTTGAGCCTGATTTTGGTGATTGTGTTTGTTTGGAGTAAATGACATGAAAATGTGAAGTTTGATATTGAAAAACACCACAAATGTGGTGCATGTTGAATCGGCAGCCATTTGTGGGTGTTTTGAAGTGAAATTGGAAAATCCAAGTCACGAGTTAATAATGAACTAAAATATAGCAAATGTGATGTTAACTGTGTTGAAGATGTTTCTTAGTATATATATTGATGAAATAGGTAATAGAATGTTGTTTAGATATCAAAAGATGAGTTTAACAAGTTATAGTAACTGGAAATGTAAGAAGCTGGTTTTTTACCTTCTAGGAAAAAGCCAACTCTCGGTAAACTGAACATTAGTTCTGCCACCGCAAACAAACCTTCTGATCGAATCATAATGGGTAGCCAAAGTATGCTATCGAGACATTTAATGGTTCGATAAAGGAAATAATTAGATGGTTAAAGGATGTTGTAAGACATCGTTTGACCAAGTCAATGAAAACTCGATAGTCGAAGGATATCAAAAAGACATTGTTCAGCTAGGCTTATAGTTTGGTAATTGAAGAATGCTAATAAGGTACCATTCGGTTAATGTTCTAGTTTGGTATTGAGGGATGCTGGTTCGATATTGCTCATTTAAGTAAGGGAAATGACTCGAAAATTGAATGGTTCACAGCAGGGTTCATCTTGTACCTTTTAGATCCAAACCATAGTACCAAAAGATTTAGGTAGTAACTTGTATTTAATTTATTAAGTACGAATTGATGTTATGCTATGTGGAGAGTCATGGGAATGTTTTTAAAGTATTTAAATAGTCTATAGTCAATATTTCATCCTAGTCTGCCATACAAGATCGAACCAATGAAATCAAGGACACTGAAAGGATGAGTTATTCATCTACACATCTCTACTAGGTGAGTGGATATAACTCAAGTGTTTATGATATAGAAAGTAAAATGTTTATGGCATGCTGACACATCATAATGCGCAGGATGTTGCATTAGTTACATGAGATATGACGTATTGCATTACTTCATGATCTATGAACAATAATGTTGCATGATATAAGATGCCCCTCTGTTTATGTATATTATTGACCCTTTAGAATGTCCCTTAAAAGTCTCACAGAAAAAGTATGTTATGCTTATGTATACGGTAAGTCTAAGATTAGTCGAAAGGAGCTTTTGCCAAATCAAAATACTTACAGGAAATGTTCAGCCCGCTAAGTATTGGTAGTTCTAAGAAGATAGCTCACCAATTAGAACTATTTAAGGATCTTGGTGACAATATTATTTTATGTGAAATATCTAAAGGTGATGCACATGAGCATGAAATTTGTATTTTATATATGTTTTTCTATATCTACTCACTAAGCTATTCAAATAGCTTACCTATGTTATGTCCCTCGCCTATCCCCTTTCCCACACCGTTTTTCATAGGTCATTAAAGAGAACCCGAGGCATCTGGTTAGAGTGGACATGACTATGAATGTTATGTAATTGCTATTAGGATATGTTAAAAAGATGTTTTTATGCATAAATCAAGAATGTATAATGCTAATGTATTAAAGTAATGTAACGTATGTTAAAGTTTATGTTAGATGTCATGTGATTCAAGCATGTTAGACGTTTATAATTAAGGCTTATACCATAGTTACGATTATGGTCAGATTATGTACAATACTTGCAAGAGGAATTTAATTATTTTATACATGTTGTATGTTTCTTAATCATTTGTAATGTATGAGATCTGTATGTTAATGATTATGTTAATAAAAATACTTGTATAATGAAATGTAAATTACAACATAAATAAACCGAAAATGTAATGTTCACGTAATTTTTTACTTCTTAAGGTTTCAATCACTTTCAAGTGGTGGGGATTCTAATACCCGTTAAAAATTATTGCATCTTGAGTGTAGAAGGTTCATTTAAGGTTACATGTGGAGCTTGATATAGGTTGGTTTAAATTCTCTTAATGAGTGTATCAAGGAGAAAGAAATTGGGAATGAGAAAGACATGTTTTCATGTTGTTGCAATATGGATAGATGCAATTATTTTTATGTTGCATGGTTTCTTGAGCTTAGTTTATGAACTTTGAGTTATGGATAAGAGTCAATAGAATGGTCCTAAATGCATTATCTACTTCAAGTTTTACTTGTTGGGCTTAATACATTCAAATAAGATTTTAAAATTTTGTTCTAGGCAAATAAATGCCTCTCATGTTCTTAAGTTGTCAAAGAGTGAATTAATAATATTTATGTATTTTTTGACCTTATGTGTTATTGCAATTGATTTCTTGATCATAAATTCAATTTTGATAAAGAGTGAATTACTAAAGGATAACAATTTTTTTGTGAGAGATCATAAATTCAATTTTGCAGTTTATGGAAAAGTCAATTTAAGCAACATAAAAGTCCTTAGATAAACATGAGCTTCAGGCTATATAAACTTTTTAAGTTTTGGTTAAGCCATTGAAGTTCCACTTTAAGCAATGAAACCTGGTTTTTGGTGTTTCATATTTTATGAGTCCTTAAATAGTCAGAAGAATCCTTTCATAGTCAATTTTTGATAGTTGAAAGAAGAACCTTTACCTGTTGAAAGTCAAGATGCCAAATGTACAACTTTATATTTAATGCATTATGTGAAAGACAGTTTCTAGAGGAAATGAATAGCTATGTTTATGTATGTTAAGATATATGTAAGATATCTAGGAATATCCAAGTCTTCAAGAGTTATGTTTATGTGTGTTTAGAAAAAATATATGTTTAAGATGTTATATAGGAAATTAGAATTTACCAATGGATGTTTTTCTACAATTTATGGAAAAGCTATGTTAAGAAATAAAAGATATTTTGATAGTCAAAATTATTTCAAGATGAGCTGACTTTTGGAAGTTATAGTTAGGCTATTGAAGGTCCAGTTTTGGCAATGAAACCTAGTTTCAAATGTATCTTGCTTGATTTTTCCTTCAATAGTCAAAAGTATCATTTCATATTTTTATTAGACAAATTTCACCTCTTGTCTTTGAACTTTGACCAATTAATATTATCATCGCTCCAATGAAAATTGAAACATAGAACCCTCTCAACTATAAACAATTGTAATGGTAAAGTCCTTTCAGTTACTACATCTGATTAGCAGGTCATTTACTAATGTGACATTTTTCACTGGCAAAAAAAATATTAACTTTGCTACATTAGCTTTATTATCTCCCTTTCCTGCTTGCCTTCTTCTTTAAATTCCTATATTTCTTTTTCTTCTTTCCTTTATGCATCCACCCTATGCCTTCTCTTCTTCTTCTTGTTTTTCCCATGCATGCATCTGCCCTTCTCTTTTCTTTTATTTCTGCTTTCCATCCACCACACCATTCCTTTCTTTTATTTTTCTCAAATACTTGCACCTTTTTCATCCCCTCCCTTACCCTTTTTTGTTTTTCTGCATAAGTTTTAGGCTTATGTGTCTCTTTGTTCCTAAATAAAGTTCTCATCTTTTTAGTAGTCCAAAATATACCATAAACTATATAAAGACAATAGAGTGCTTCGTGTTGTGTACAACTCTATATATTTTAGTTAAATCATAAACTTAACTCATGCAGGTCTAATTGAGAAACAAATAATAAGCACTTCATGGTCGATGGTGGGGCTAGATATTTATGTCAAATGGTGGCGTCAATGGTCTTCAATAGAAGTGGAGATTTCATGAATATTGTAATGGAGATTTCTTATCGATAGACAATCGCTCTCTTATGGTCATGATGGATTGCAAAGGGTGGCAATAAATGGCGACTTCTCATGAATGAATTTTGATAGATAGTAGAGGCTTTTTACGAATGGCGATCGATGGTTGATGTTCCAAATAGATTTATTATAACACCCAACACCTATCTGATGCCAGAATTCTAATTTCTCAATAGAATATGTATGGAATATACAGAAGTCAGGCTGGAAGGGTGAGTAAGTATTAAAATGGAAATTTAAATATTTTAAATAACTTAAAATGTTTAGGATGTGTGCTTATGCAGAATGATAGAATAATAGCGTATGTATCGAGATAATTGAAAAACATGAGAGAAAATATGATACTATGATACTCACGATTTAGAGATTGCTACAATGATATTTGCTCTGAAGATGTGGAGGCATTGTCTCTATGGAGTAAGAAATGAGATCTTTACAAATTGTAAGAGCCTCTAATACATCCTACGTTAGAGAGAATTAAATTTGAGGCAAAGAATGTAGATAGAGCTACTTAGTAACTATGATTGCAAAATTCAATATCATTCGGGTAAGGCAAATGTGGTTGCAGATGCCTTTAGCCGAAAGTCATTGGGTAGTCTCTCTCACATATTTATGGAAAGACACTGATGGTCAGGGAGTTCTACAAATTGGTAAATGAAGGACTATGGCTGAAATTGGCCTATAATGGTGCTTTATGGTACAGATGAAAGTGACTCCTATGTTTTTGGAGCAAGTGGCTCAAAAACAACATGAAGACCTAAAGTTGGTCAAGAGAGCTAGATTAGTGTAGCAAGGAGAATTAGGAGGGTCAGGTTTGATAGTCAATGTATTCTTTGCTTTAGTCATAGATTATGTGTGTCAGATGATATAGAGTTAAAGTGGAACATTATAAGGGAATCACATGATGCTCAGTATACTATTCACCCTAGAACTACTAAGATGTACCAAGATTTGAAAAAGGTATATTGGTGGCCTTCCTTGAAAAGTGAAGTATACTGGTGGCCTTCCTTGAAAAGTGAAGTGGCTTAGTTTGGGGTAGTATGTGAAGTGTGTCAAAGAGTAAAGTTGGAGCATTAAAAACAAGCAGGGATGTTAAACCAACTGCCAATTCTAAAATGAAAGTGGGAACACATAATGATAGGTTTTTTTTCTGGGATCATCCATAAGCTCCAACACATGTGATGAAATATGGGTTGTCATGGATAGATTGACCAAGTTAGCACATTTAATTCCTATCAAGACTTAATTTCCTGTTAATAAGTTGGCAATTTAGATATAAGAATCGTTAGGTTGCATGGAGCAACAATGTCTATAGCATTTGAAAGAGGACACCCAGGTTACCTCGAGATTTTGGAGAAGTCTATAGAATGCTATTGGTACTCAGTTTGGACTTCAGCATAGCCTTCCACCTACAGACTGACGAACAGTTATAAAGACCATCAAGACTATTAATGACATGTTGAGAATGTGTGTGCTAAATTTTGGAGGCTCTTGGAAGCAACACTTGACATTAGTAGAGTTTGCTTATAACAATTATTAGTTATGTATGCCCTAAAGCCAATATGTAATAGGGTTTATTTTGTGAACGTTGATTTAGTAATAATACCATTATTATAATCCTTTATTATTGGTGTTTTTATTGAAGTACTCTGCTTGATTATTATCTCTATAATATCTTAAACTAGTAATCAAGTCCTTGGCATCCCATGATAGTGTAGAGGAAATCATGAAGAGTTCTTGACATGAGATTCTTATTACATGCAAATGTGTCGATGCCAAAACTATCCCTAGTCATAGCATTGACGAGATGGGACATCATTGATGCGGATAGATTGGCACATGTTATACTACTTGACTAGGTCAAGCAGTGGTTCTCAAAGCTGTGAGCATGGCGGGATTCAAAGTTAACATACGGATGCTTATTTTAGAAACAAGTACACTGGAGGCCCGATAGTGAGATAGTTGTCTTTTTCATGAAAGACTCACATCATGTTGATTGTGCATTATCCTTAGACTTGAGATCATCAAGGATACCTTAAGTATATAAGTTATACTTTGATTCAAAGGGTCGACGCTTCGCAAATACGAAGTATCCATAGACAAGAGATTGGATATACTGAATACTTAAAGAAAATTGAGTGGTCAATAAAGGATTCAACAATGCCAAATAAAGTAGAGACTTTATTGTGTCAGAAACTCGAAAAGAAATCTTTGGCCGGAGTAGAGTCCTAACATAAGTATGACTCATGTGGCTTGATTAGAATAATGATTCTAATCAACTGAGGATTTTAAAACCATTAAACCATTGGACAAAAAGGGTCACATCAATGGAGAGTTTGAATGTGACGGTGAAAGGATGTATTCCACGGTATATGGAAGGGTATTATGGTCAAACCACATTTGATCTTTCGACACCTAAAGGGTCATGATGCATTACTTGATGCCACTCATGATCTGCGCATATGTTTAATTAATTAAAATAAATTTATGTTTTAATTATGTTTAAATCAAATATGTGCTACCTCGGTAGACTGGAAGCCTAATAAGTCACACACATAAAGAAGAATGCAAGCTTAAGTAAAAAGAACAAGCTTAAATATCAGCTACTAGAAATAAACGTACAATAAATAGTATTTAAATATCAGCTTAAATACTAAATTGACTCTTTTGTACATGTCAGCTACTAGAAATAAATGTACAATAAATAGTACAAACCAACTATGAAATAACTATTTTCCTTTGCACATCTTCTTATTGGAGTTCCTAATCTCGCTGCTTCAGACCTACGTATGTTGAGAACCAACACGCTGAGCATTTTCAATCAGTGAGTGAACAGAATAAAATAGCACCTAACTAAAGTCATCATATTAGGTGCTATATATATATATATATATATATATATATATATATATCACCTAACACAAAACATTATGCATATAGCACCTAACCTGGATATACAACTTCCTTTTTCTTCTTTTTTGCTTTCTCTTCCTTCTTTTCTTCCTCCTGTATCCCGGCTACCTTATCAACCAACAACAGCCACTTTCTTTCTCATGTCACGGCCTCACTTCAATCCTTTCTTATCTCCGTTAACTCTCCTTTAATTATACTATCTTATGAACAATGAAATTCCCAAATGAAGAACTCACAAAAATGCTCTCTTTTCTCCTTTTTGCTTTAACCGAAATCAATTGTGAATTTTTAGCTTATATACTCCCTTCTCTTCTGCCACCTAATCTTACTTAAGACGTGTGTTATTCTTAAACTAAATGGTAGTGCTACTATTCCCTTCTCTTTGATAGATGGCACTTCTTAAACTAGGGCTTATATTTAATATCCACTTAAATCTTACCTTAAGTAATTCATTCATTCCCAACCAAAACATCATGGACCATTATTATTTTCTCTCACATTTCTTTCCTTCTTTCTCTTCCAAACTGAGACATCTCTACCTTCTTCCTTCAAAATTGAATTTCCATTCTTCCTTGACCGTGTCTCACATCTCTCCATCTCCCTTATCTCTTCCATCTTGAACCGAACCATTCATGTCCATGTCCAACAGAACTACATCCTTCATTTCTTGCCTAATGAAGATGAACCTTCCTTATCACGCCTTAATCAAACTGTGACATGTTAGTCCCTCTTCTTCACCTTCAACTGAGCCATTCCTCCTTCCACATTGTGACTCATCTCCTTTATTCCTCTACCATTCAACCGAGATACACAATTCAACTCACTCTTGACCGAACCTTCCAACTGAGGTACACATCTCTCATTTGGTTGAGACATATCCCACCTTTCCTTCACTTTTCATCCTTTAAGTTTACTTTAGTTTTTTCAACTAATTTTATTTATTATCATTTCATAACTTAATTAATCATGCTCATATATTAACATACTTATTCTTTATTCACATTTGTAAGATTGAACATAACATTTAGGATTACAAAAGTTAGGATGTTACATATAGTCCTAGGATGGATCCCAACAAATGGTATCAAAGCCTAGTTACAGCGCAAATCATTCAATAACATGCATATATGTGTTTCTGCCATCATGGAATTATGAGATAATATGCCATAATTGAATGTGTTAGATTACTTTCCAAGTTTAACAGATGAATAATAAGATCTAGATTTGAGTTTTAGGAATTTTAATTGCATGAGAAATTCAGTATAGATCAAAACTAAAATGTTTGGTTGTTGTTGTAAACTCTACTATCCTATTAAAATTAGATATGTATTCCAGATCCATTTTCGATAACCAAACGATTTTTAAAAAAATGAAGATATTTTTTAGATTTAATCTTTCAAATCTTGAGAAAATTTTAAACATTTTTTGTTGAATTTTTCAAAATTGAAAACAGGGTGATCACATATGAGATACATAATGCACCGAAAGCAGAATTTTCTAACGTCTTAGTTGCAGTCGGACTATTTTGTAAAATCTGTTTAACATTGTAAACGATTTTCAAAAATCACCAAAATTTTCATAATTTTATTTTTAGATGTCTTGAAAAAGAATATTTTTTTGGATTGTTTTGGGTCAAAAACATGTGAGATAAACACGTGCAAAAGCTATTTTTCAAAATAGCTTGTGACTGCAATTTTGGTTTTTGTGAAAGTCACGAGTTCTAAAGTTATGGAAGCCAGATGAATGTCTAAAATAGTAAATGGGATGTAGTATTTTATGTTCATAAAATTTTTTGTTCATGCCAAAGTCGTTTGGGCATGATTCTGTGTGTTTTCCTACGACCACGTTGATACCGATAGTGTAGTTGTAAAAGAGTTCTAAATGGTTTAGGATTCTTATCTTAATTCTTAAATTTTCATATATTTATCTAAAAATTTGATAAATATGTTAATGAGGTTAATATGATTTATTTTTAAAGATATTAAATCTACACATAACAGAAAATATTTCAAGAGTTGAAATAATTATAATAATTAAGAGCTGGTTGTTATGGGCTGAAATTGCATACATGCATTATTGGATATTTAAATTTCTTTTTGTAGCTGGCATTCTAGGAGAATGTATGAATGGCATGATGATCTAGTTATGAGCTTAGCTAATGTGATTGTTTCATGCATAATAG
>CAOGCB010171174.1:0-10289 GCA_948266635.1 Cnidoscolus chayamansa | reverse complement strand
GCTAGGGCTCCGCTGCGGAACCAACTCTGTTTTCTCAAACCGTATTTTGCGATTAACTTGAGTTGCGATTTAACAAAAATAAGGTGATAAAGGATTTTCGACAATCATAAACCAAAATTAAAACGATTACAGAGTAATATTCGATCAAATAAATAAAATACAAAAATAAATAAGAAAACTTGAAATACTAACCTAACCTCAGATTGAGGGCTGAGAAGAGGATTGATTGCCTTGAGATCTGTCTCTCAAGGCTCAGGAACCATGATTGCTAGATAGGTTTGAACTTTGATCTTAATTGAACTATTGGGGAATTGTGTTTGGAATCGGATTTGATGATTTTGGGTGAAGAAAGGCTAACCCTAGTCTGGAGCCGCTCGTCCTTCGTCTCTCCTTCTCTTCTCTCTTTTTTTTCTTTTCCAGCCGTCCTAGCCGTCCTCTCTCATTCGAGAGAAAGAGGACTATTTATAAGGTTTGAGGCAGCAGGGCGAGTTCCGCCACGGAACCGTTGAGACCCGCGGCGGAACCCTAGTTGTTTAATGAGTTCCGTGGCGGAGGTAAAGTCGGTGATAGGTTGGTTAACTATTTTGGAGACCTAGCAATCACGATTCCTTTACCTTTGGCAATCTCTATTTCTCAGAATCTTTGTTTTCATCATCGGGATAGGGTGGGGGCAAAATTCACGCGTCAACACCCCTGAATTTGTGCTTTTCATGTGTATCATACCAATATGTATATAAAAAGTATGCATATATGTATTATTCACAAAACTTCCAGTAAGTTCATGCATCAATGATATTTCAACCAAGTATGATGAAGCTCCACCTTAGCTATTGCATGAAATTAACAATCAACTGCATATATGCTAAGTATCCAGATTTGAATACTTCTAAAATGAGAGTTTACTAAGTAGTGTACATATTACTGTTAGCATAATCTTTAGTCAAAATAAAAATAGCTAAAGCATTTGAAAGTAATCTCCCCATTTTTGTCATCAACAAATAAAGAAGAGATTACGAATGTTTTGGAAATTTCGAGCTCTCAGGTGAAAGATGCTGACAATCTCTAGCCGTTTTTGGTAGCTAGAGGTCTAATAGTCTTCATAGCCACTTTCTTTTTGTGAGTTTTCTATCCTTGAGGTGTGGTGGCCATGAAAGGAGAAGCAATGAAAGGAGAAGCAATAACAGATGGTGGATTAACAATGTGAAGTATGACATTCTCCTTTGAGTTGTATTCCTTAATTCTTGCTCTTGTAATGCTGCTGAAATGTCCCTGCACAATAATTTTAGAAGGAGGATCAAGTGAAGAACTTGTAGAAGTGTCTAGAGTTTTATCTTGAGGTGTTAGTCATTGATCTTCAGCAAGTGATTCTGAATATTGAGCTACATCTTATGGTTTTGCAAATGTGGCACTATTTGCCATTTGAGATTGGTCAGATTAATCATGATTAGGACAGGGTGTAGCAAAGGGTCTATCAGCAGGAGAATCAAATCTCTATCATTTTCATAGCCCTTTTTTAAGCATCATCATCATCATATTGTGAAATACATGTATGAGAACTAAAAGTAGAAGTTGCACCAATTCTGGGTGTAGTAGTTACAACTTCTAAAATCTGTGTTTGTTGTCTTGTAATCATTTTCAATTTTGAGTTCACAACTTTTTTCATCTTTTGCAAAAACTTAAACATTGTGAGCTCCAGCTTGTATTTGTGTTGCTTTTTATGGACTTCTCCAATAAGTGTGTTTAGAACTATATCACTTTCATCACTAGATTAAATGTTGAGAATTTTGCTTTTTCCTTCCTTCTTTTTCCTTAGCTCATTGCTAGACATACTATTTCATCTTCATCATTATTGTCCTTTCCTATTCTTTCTTACTCACAAAAGTATCTCTCAATTCCTAGTTTCTTTGACCAAACAAATAATGGAATGAAGTTAGCAGTGAATAAAAGTGTAAGTCAAATGAAATAAGGCAACTCTCTAATTGATGTATTTTTTATCATCATCTTGAAAATTAGATAGGACAAATTAAACTTAATTTTCTTAACTAAATGCTATATCATACAAGCATCAATTTTAGGATTTAGTAACATGGCATTGTTCAGTTCATTTGGGACAGTATGGATAGATGTGAGCTATTTCATAAATGTTTTTGGTTAGCTTTCTTGAAGCTGCCTATTCTAGTTCCATGATTTGGAATCATGAACACTTCAACAATAGTCTCTATGTCTACCCTGCAAGTCCTATGACCTAATTTCACATACAAGATTATTTATCTTTAGAGATCATCATGCTATCATAAAAATTTTGAACTAATTCAGCATACATAAGTCCCTTAAATGACATGAATCTCATATAGTCCTGAAATTCCACTAATTTCATCAAAATATTTTATCCCAATTTCTTCTTTCAAGGAACATATCTCATTTCTTTTATTGAGTATCTTAAAAATTTTAAGCAATCTCATCCACAATTACTCAATTGTTAGTCCATTTAAAACACATATTAACTCATAAATTACCTTGAATCAATCGCTCATAAAAATAACATTTGAAACTACAAACTCACTACAAGCTTGAAAATGTAAGAAGAATTCAAATTAAAACCAAAAGGCTTGTAAACTAACCATTTTGTGCATGTATACTATGAGCAACTTCAAAATGACTAATTCAATTACCTCATGAGTTTCCTTCTCTTTTTCCTTTTTCTTCTTTTCAACTCTTTTGAAACTTTAAATTTCTTTACTAACCATTCATCCCTCTTCAAAATAGATTCTTTTTTCCACTATTGAGTCATTTCCTTAGTTTTTGAAGCTTTAGATAAATGTATTTCATTTGATCCCTTGAGGCAATTAGAAGAACCTTAACTTTTTGAAGAAATTTTAAAATTTGAAGAATTAAATCTCTAGATGATGGAGAAATAAAAATTTGAAAGGAATGAAATTTGTGGATGAGCTTTTGCTTTTGAAGCACAAATGAACAATTTTAAGAGAAACAATGTATTTTCAAAGGTTGAGATGAAATTTCAAAGAAATGGAAAGATACTTTTCTTTTTCAAAAATATGATAGAAGTATAAATGAAAATGTTGGTGTTTGAGCTTCTTATTTTGAAATGTCAAAGAAATGGTTGACCTTTAGAAAACATGACATTTAATACTTAGAAGAAAATATGCATTTGACTTAACTAGAGATGAATGAAAATATGCAGAAAAATATAGTAGCAAATAAGCTGAATGTTCTGATTTCAGAGTTCTGAAAATAAATACAATTAATCTCATTTTAGAACATTGTCATTACTTTTGCAGCAAATTTGAAAATAAATACCAAGTTCTAAAACAGTGGCTCAACATGAATTTCTTTTATTTTAATCCTATTCAAATTATTCCATAAAATTTGTTTTAGAAACCTAGCAACATACATACATTTCATTTTTCTCAAGCATCATATTTGCATAGAATAAAACCACAAAATAATTTGTTTCATCAATTTTCAGCAAACTCATCTCACTTTAGGAAAAACAATATATTATTATGTTGCTTGATAACCCGCAAGTATACGGATCGCAATGTAGTAATAAAAAGATCGTTCCCACGAGGAACGTGTTATGTCCACCTATTTCTCATTTTTATGTCGTGATTGCAACAATACGATAATTTTATAATTAATTTTAAAATCCTAATAAGAAATCCAAACAGTAACTAATAACATAGTTATTGTCAGAGGTACAACTCAAAAGATTGGTCATGCTTTTTAAATTCTTTCCCTTAATCAAAACTCGGGTTTTAGGAACTTAACTTTCTTAAATGCATTCATATAGTTTTAACTAATCTCTCGGTCTGTATTAAAATCATATAATACATCTACGTATAGATGTATTCAATTCCTTAATTCAACAAGGTATCAACCTAAAACTTATCTTTTGATTAGTACAACAATATATAATTAATTCCTGTTAAAATAAGTTATAATTATTTCCTGCACTTTATTTTAACCATTATCACGTTTAAAATAAATGTTATCTTATTGAGATGGAAAGTTTGATTTCCTTTTGAGAACAACCAATCCATTAGTAATCAAACTCAAGAGTCAATAACATAACTTTAAGATTCATTTCATTCATAAAAGCCACAGTTTTACAATGTTTGTTTTGATAAGAGTAATGAAGTACGAGAAACAAAAGATCTTAATGAACAAAAAGAAGATTAAATACCAATCACTTCTGCCTCTTTGAGGGCGTCACACCTCGAGGAATCTTCTGATTTATTGCTCGACTTGATCACTAGAAAGGCTCTCGCTTGTTCTTGGAAAATATGGCTTCTGAGTTTCTGCTGTCTTCTCTGGTTTTTTATCTATCTTTTTTTTTTCTATCTTCTTGCTTCCTTATTTAAATATTTATAGATAATTGATGTTGGAAGTTGTAGATGCAGTTAGTTGATCAGTTGGGGAGGTTTTTGGCCAGTTTTATCAACTACCACCGAACAAACATCTTGAAACAACATGTCCACTCGATCAGCTTTCAATTCTGCCCCATGCCATGTCGCGATCGTGCCATGGAAGTCGCGCTCGTGACTTGTTCACAAAAGCTACTGTCTTATTTCAGACACAAATCGTGACTGTGAAGTCCCAAGTCGTGCTCGCGACCGTGAAGTCCCAAGTCACGCTCGTGACTTTACCGCCAAAGTTACTATCTCGTTTTAAGTCCAAATCGCGACCATGAAGAATCAAGTCGCGCTCGCAACTTTCTCCTGATTTGCACACTCAGCACCAACTTTAGCCGTTCCAACCCTCTTTTTGCTAGGATTTTCCTACTCCAAGGCTTGACTTCATACCTGCAAGTTTTCTAACCCAAAACTACAAGAAACAAGTAAAACATAACAAAAACACATAAAATCAAACAAAATTACATAACGAAAAATGCTACTTTGGCAAAGTCATCAATTCCCACACACTTAAGTTTTTACTTGTCCCCAAGCAAAATAATGCTAGAGATATAAAAAAACTTTATGGAGTATGTTTTACAGATTATATTTTACTTATCCATTTGAATTATTTGAAACATGTCATCAAGATCAAAACAATCATTGAAAATGAACCTAAGTTATAAAATAAAACATACCTTGTGGAAGAACTGTAGCAAACAAAATCTAAAGTTAAAGATCTAACCAAATTTAGCTATGGAATGAATAAATTTCCTTTGTGTTAAAATGGAAAATAGAAAAGTACTTAGGACAATTAGTAGCTCATATGTATTGTTTCTCATCTCAAGGCATTTTTAGGTAACCTATTTCTAATACTCTAAAGTGGTTGCATCTTATGCTCCATACCACTTGCTCACCTTTTTTTTCACTCTAAAGTGGTTGCATTTTATGCTTCATACCACTTTCTCACTTTTTCAACTCTTATGTTACATCATAGTATTGCACTATAGTTTTTTATGCTTTCTTGTTCACTAACATAGAAAAACCTCAAAAGTGGTTGCATTTTATGCTCCATACCACTTTCTCACCTTTTTCATAACAGTTTTCTATTATTTAACTTCTCTCGGTTTTTCTCTCGCAATACCTTCATCCTTTATTGATTTGAAACACACACATAAAAAAAACTTAAGTTCCCATTTCCTTCCTATTTTCATGTTCAATTAAGGGTGTAAAAATATTCTATATCCAAATATTGTCTAGGTAATTAACTAAAGACTTTAAAATTTTGGTAAAGGCCTTCCAAATGGTATGCTTAACTTTTAAGATAAGTTCATTTTGCAAATGAAGTTCTAATTTTCATAACATATCCAATAATCTCAAATGTAATAAACATATAATCTAATAAACATATAAATCATCTATTTAAAGAACTCAAGCATGGAAGGGTGTAATGGTAGTCACAAAGTATCAACAACATAACAAAATATGAAGTCGCGTTTGCAAAATTTTCATTCGCGCTCATGACTTGGTCACAATTAGACACAAAAACTTCCAAAGATGAGTCGCGGTCGTGAAGTTAGCATTCGCGCTCGCGACTCATTCTCTTTTTCCCTATTTAAGAAGCATATAATTGTACAAGAAATCATCAAAAACTTAAATCTCACAATATCTCCATTGTGAATGAGAAAAAGAGATAGACAAAACATAAACACAATGCAAAAATAAAAACAAAATGCAACAAACAAAAACTAAACAAAATGCAAAAACAAAAACAAAACAAAACAAAAAGGGGTAGAAAAACCTTATTCTTCAGCGGAGTCCGAATGCGATGGTGAAAATTCAATATTCTACTTTCGAAAGTACGAAATCCACTTCTGTGCCATGCTTCGGTACTCCCTATACATACTGTCAAGCTTGGTGTCCATGCCTGCAACCTGAAGTTACTAGGCATGTTGGGATGTTTCCAAGCCCTCACCTCTTTGGAGAACTTTCCTCCAACCTGCAACTTCTTCTTCTTCTTCTTCATCACCACCCATTCTGGATGAGGAGGCACGAACTTGTCCTCTAGATGCTCTGTCACTTGGAATTGGTGGAGCAGTAGACGGGCCTACAGTCCCCTCTTGCATACCAACACGCTGCTCCCAAGATTTCCACTTATATATTGTACGGTAGCCTTCTGTAATCTCATCCACCAATCCGACTCTCTTTAAGAAAGCACCCCTTAAAGGGCATACATCATCTTGTGGTTGTGCACGGAGTGGTGGAAGAGGCATCCGGGTAGCATGTATAAGAACTGGGGCGATACCACTCACACCCAAAGTGGATTTTCCTTTATTCCGAGAAGCATTATATAAGGCATCAAAAAGGATCCCTACAATATCCACAATCTTCTCCTGCAAAACATATTCTAAAACATACAAATCCTTGGTTTGGACCTTGGTGGCTTCCACCCGTCCAAACAAGGAATAGCACAAATATTTATGCAAATATAATAGACTTTCATCTTTAAACCATCGATTTCTTGCATTTTTAGCATTGTAGTTTGGTTGTCCAATAAATTGTTCCCAAACTACGGATGCTTTCCATCCCGAAGGCCTAAAATGAAAGTCTGTGGTGGGAAATCCCATCCATTGATTCATTTTATCATAATCTAAGGTGAATTCTTCACCCTTGTGCCCAAATTTAATGGTTGTTTTAGTTTGATCAACCCATTCTAATGTGGTAAGACATTCAAGCGTGCAATTATCATAATCGGGAATTCTCAACCTTTCATATTTTTCTAAGTGCAGTTCAATTTGTTCTAACGTGCCAGTGCTTTGCAAAAAATTCATGTCTATAACATACATGCTTGAAAAAGTTGATTTAGATAGTTTTTTTATAATGCTTACCTTCATCATCTGTGAGAATGAGAAATGGAGCACCATACTTTTCTGCCAAATGTCTGGCCTTTGGAGCCAATGCAGCAGTTGGAACATTTCTCTGTGCTCTCCTTTTGAAAGGCATTTTAATGGTTAAAAGAAGATGAAAACAGACAAAAAAATGCAAGAAAATGAAGTAGGGCTATTGTGAGGAAGAGGAAAAATGTTAGGGTTTCTTTGGGTTGAGAGATAAGATGAAGTTGTTTAGAGGTAAGGGAGGAGGGTTATGGTAGTCGACTCTTAAAAATAGATCGCGACAAGAAGTTGTGGAACCAAAAGTCACGACTTTTAATTGGACAGGCGCGTCTAAAAAAATTTACCGTTGATAAGTCGTGCCCGTGACTTTATTTGTCGCGCTCGCGACTTGATGAATGCACATTCTGTCTGATTTTTGGACTATTTCACGCTCGCAGTGTAAATTGTCGTGGTCGCGACGTGGTTTAATTTCTCATTTGTGCAAAACATCGCGGTCACCCTGGCTAAAAGTTCAGCGCGAGTATTGAAGCAAAGTTACTGTCTGCATTTTGCGCCAATTCGCGCTCGCGAAACATAATGTCGCGGTCGCAAAATTTTCAAAAAGTTTCTGTCTGCAAAATGGTGCTTTTCGCTCTCACGACTAGTTCTTCTACTCTCGCGACTTCCCTTCTGTAAAATCTTTCAACCCTTGTTTTCTCCCCAATTCTTGCAAAAACTCTTTTGTTAGCATATGTCAAGCCTTATTTTGGATTGGGATTTTATGAAAATAAATGATAATAATAATACTAAAGTAAAAGAAATACATATAAAACAAAATCAAAATAAAAGAAAAACAAATAATACTCAAACAATAAAAACACACTAGTATTTTATTTATTCATGTCAAACACTAAGTTGTACATCCTACATTTCAGTAGTTAAATATATTTAAGTTTGAAAATCACTCTTCTCACCTAAATATAATTTGCAACATTGTCCATTGACCATTAAAGTTGACATATTCATCAGATTTTTCAATTCTACGGCTCCATTGTGCAAACTTTCCACGACTTCAAAAGGTCCACTCCATCTTGATTTTAATTTGCCCTGGGAATAATCTTAATCTTGAATTAAATAATAACACTTTGTCTCCTGTCTTAAACAACTTGGTTTTAATAATTGAGTCATGTCATTTCTTTGCTCTTTCTTTATAAAATTTGACATTCTCATATGACAGCAACCTTATTTCATCAAGTTCATTCAATTGCAATTTCCTGTGTATCCCTGCCTTAGATAAGTCAAAATTCAAAGATCTAATAGCCCAAAATGCTTTATATTCTAACTCTACTGGCAGATGACATGCTTTTCCAAAAAATAAGGCGATAGGGTGACATTCTAATCAGTGTTTTAAATGTTGCACGGTAAGCCCAAAGTGCATCATCCAACTTTAAGGACCAATCCTTACGGGATGAATTAACAGTTTTCTCCAAGATCCATTTCGGTTCCCTATTTGATACTTCTATTTGTCCACTAGTTTAAGGATGATATGGGGTGGATACCTTATGGTGCACTCCATACTTCCTCAAAAGACTGTTAAAAGATTTATTCAAGAAATGAGTACCTCCATCATTTATAATTGCCCTTGGAACTCCAAATCTGGCAAATAAGGCTTTTAGAAACTTTACCACTATGGCAGCATCATTTTTCACACAAGCTTGTGCTTCCACCCATTTGGACACATAGTCTACAGCCACTAAGATATAACTCTTGTTATGTGAAATAGGAAATGGTCCCATGAAGTCAATCCCCCATACATCGAATAGTTCAACTTCAAGTATGGTTGATAATGGCATCTCATCTCTTTGGCTTATGTTTCCTACTCTTTGACACCTGTCACAATGAGAAACAAAAAGTTTTGCATCTTGAAATAAAGTAGGCCAATAAAATACACTTTCCAAAACCTTGATGTCCTCTATATGGGCTTGAGTGACAGTGCCGTAATATACCTTGTACCTCAGTCTCCCCCACACATCTCCTAATAATACCATCCACACATACCTTGAACAGAAAAAGTTCATCCCACAAAAAAAAATTTACATCTGAGAAGAATTTTTTCTTTTGTGCATATGTCATATCAAGAGGCAAAATATTAGAAGCAAGGTAGTTTGCAATATCAGCATACCAAGGTGTGTGCACATGTTGAACTAACATTAAATTCTCATCTGAAAAATTCTCATTAATATCCATAGATTCTCCTATTGGTCCTTGTCCATCCTCTAATCGTAATAAATGATCTGCTACTAAATTTTCAGACCCCTTTTTATCTTTAATTTCAATATCAAACTCTTGCAGTAGCAATACCCAACGAATAAGACGTGGTTTAGCATCTTTTTTCGCAAATAGATATTTTAATGCTGAGTGATCTGTATAAACAATAACTTTGGATCCTAATAAATATGATCTGAATTTATCAAATGCATACACCACAGCCAATATCTCTTTTTCAGTGGTCGTATAATTGATTTGAGTACTATTAAGAACATGGCTAGCATAATATATGACATGTAGTTTTTTATCACGTCTTTGGCCTAACACACAACCAACAGCAACATCACTAGCATCACACATGATTTCAAAAGGTAAAGTCCAATCAGGTTTGACCATGATTGGTGCACTAACTAAGGCATGTTTTAAAGTATTAAATGCAAGTACACAATCTTGTGAAAAGTCAAATGGAACATCTCTTATTAACAAATTAGTTAACGGTTTAGAAATAATAGAAAAATTCTTTATGAACTGTCTATAAAATCCAGCATGACCTAAAAAAGACCTAATTCCCTTAATTGTTGTAGGAGGAGGTAATTTTTCTATTATGTCTATTTTTGCTTTATCCGTCTGAATTCCATTCTTGCTGATCTTATGCCCTAATACAATTCCTCCCTCAACCATAAAGTGACATTTCTCCCGGTTAAGAACTAAATTAGCACTCTCACATCTAGTTAAT
>CAOGCB010170659.1:0-16282 GCA_948266635.1 Cnidoscolus chayamansa | reverse complement strand
CAGAAACACAGTGCTAAAGCGTTGAACATCATCATCATGGCAGCCTTAAGTTACCATTTTCAATTCACACTTCACAGAACTTCCAAATATCTCAAAGCTAAGCCTTTTATCTCCTGTTCAACTCAGCCTGCTCAGAAAAATATTAAGGTAACTATTCATAACTCTTTGCTTAATTTGAAAAAAAAAAAAAAAAACAATTGCAATTTCTATCTCTATCTGGTTGGGAATAGGTGGTTATAAATGGAGCCGCAAAAGAAATAGGAATGGCCGCAGTCGTTGCAGTCACTAAAGCTAGAGGGATGGAAGTGGCAGGTGCAGTGGATACCCATTTTGTAGGAGAAGACATTGGAAAGGTGGTCTATTTCTTTCATTTTTCTCTCTGTGTCTACCTGCTAATTCCATTTACCACTCATCTTTTCAAGCAGCTTTGTGACATGGAAGAGCCACTGGAAATACCCATAATCAATGACCTCACTATGGTTTTAGGTTCAATATCTCAGGTAAAATATATTGAGATTACTCCTTCCTATCAATGTTCACCGTGATGTAAAGAACTCATCAAACATCCAACATGCTGTTTTATGAAACTGTGCAGTCAAAAGCAACGGGGGTTGTCATCGATTTCACTGATCCTAGTACAGTTTATGACAATGTGAAACAGGTTGTTTGCCTTTCCACCAACTCCATTAGCATCTAAAAACGTCTAAGAAGTTGTATTATCATTATAATCGATTAAAAATTACTAATATTAGTTCTCGTTTTCTTTCCTGTTATAATAGGCAACAGCATTTGGTATGAAAAGTGTTGTCTATGTGCCTCGGATTAAAGTAGACACAATTGCTGCACTTTCTGCACTATGTGAGAAGGCCAGCATGGTGAGCACAGGGTGAGACATTGTGACAGTTAAGCTTTAGAGTAGTGTTTTGACTATGACATTTCATTATTCAAAAGACACGGCATTTTGTTCTACAAAAAAATTGTTGATCTATATAAGACTGCACCCATGACAGGGTTGTCTTATTGCACCAACGCTATCCATAGGATCTATACTCCTGCAGCAAGCTGCCATTTCAGCTTCTTTCCACTACAACAATGTAGAAATCGTGGAATCAAGGGCACAAGCAGCAGTAAGTAATGAGCTTTACATAGATCTATACATGTATAAAGTAACATAAGTGATGCCCCTTTGTGAATCTCTTATTCTTTTCACATGTAAATAAACATTGAGGATGAACCATTAGATGTATTCATGTTGTCTTCTGTGCACAGGATCTTCCATCAGCGGATGCATACCAAATTGCAAAGAACCTTTCCAATATAGGACAACTCTACAACAGAGAAGATTTATCAACAGATGTTCAGGTAAGCAGGCACTGCTCTGAATCAAATCATCCCAGAGCCACATTGACACCAAAAACTATATAGACTGCAAATTTCAATTTTCCTGGTATATAAGCATGTTGGAGTTGAGAGAAGGCGAAAACCACATTTATTTAAGTTCACAAAAAGATAAACCAACAACGTATTGCGACCCTTTTGGGTCTTGTCTTAAATGTGTGAAAGACATGGAAAGACCAACTTACATTTAAGGAAAATGTACTCGAGAAATATTCATCAGAAGTAGAAAGGAGTCGAGTGTAATAAGATGACTCTTTTATGCTTTCATGCTGCAAGGCTAGAGGTCAAGTACTGGGAGAAGATGGTGTTAGGGTGCATAGCTTAGTCCTACCTGGGCTTCCCTCAAGCACAACGGTTCACTTCTCTGGCCCAGGAGAGGTATTGCTTCTGTTCTAGTTTTCTGAAACATTAAAAAAGAATTTAAGATGGATTATGCCCTGCTAGAGCTATAATCCAACTATTTGACACTGTTGACCAGGTTTACTCCATCAAACATGATATCACAAATGTGCAATGCCTCATGCCTGGTCTACTCTTGGCTATTAGAAAGGTCATTCGTCTTAAGGTAATCAGATGTGTCATATTTGATCTCGTTCTTGATGCTTTTGGGCTTCAGCCTTCAGCAGCCTATCTTGAAGTAAAATCTTTCAATTTGTCTGTGATTGTGGCAGAATCTGGTGTATGGCTTGGAAAAATTTTTGTAAGAAGCCAACTGTTCTTTAATCTCAGTGTGGAACATAATCCTCAGCATGGTCAGATTAAATGAAGAAAGCACATGATCCTGCAGATACGTAGTCAGGAAGATTGAGTGACAAATCATTTTAATGAAAACGAAGATCTCGTCAGCTTTTTTAATTAGAGGCACTCGTTTTTTTTTCTCCACCTCAAAATGCATTAATGGGAGAAACAAAATTGGCGTTCGATTTTTCTGGATATGTACACGTGGAGTCCTTTCTGAATAATTACTTCACCGAGACTTGACATTTCCCGTAATATCTCATCATGGGACCTGAGAAGATACCAAAAGGCAAACAAAAGCAGAAAACTACTGTCTTTCAAGATAAATTTTAAAAATATATATTGAGAGAAATAGTAGAATTTGCCAAAAGTGATTACCCTGAAGTTTAATATTTTCAAGAGCAACTAACAGCAAATCAAACTAGGAATAAATGACATTTTCAATGAGAACCTGCACAACCATTGATGAACCACTCGCAGATATGAACAATGACATAACTAAAGTTTCTCTTGACACTGATGATGAACCACTCGCGGACATGAACAATGACATAACTAAAGTTTCTCTTGACATTGATGATTCAATTTGTACATCAAAATTGTCTTGCAAATTTATTACAATTCTGAATGTATGCTCTCACCTGCAAATTTGTTTGCCACTGCTCTTATCCAAGCTCTATCCTTATCACTATATGCATACACAATACTTGAAGCCAACAAGACATAATTTTCATTATTTTCCATCTCATTGCTATTTTGGTCTCTATCTCGAATCACAGGTTCTACCAGTAGCGAACGAGTCCCCTTGGGAAGCATCTCCCAAAGTCCAGATTCTGATGCATTATCAAAACATAAAATCATGTACACAGTAAGAAAAAAAGAGCCATAGCTAATCAAAGATAATTTTTCTCTACCATACTGTGTAAATCAAATTTGCGCTTGCAGGTAAACAGCATTTCTTACTCATGCCAATTAAGGTGTGCAACATAGACTGTTCTAGGAAAAAGAGGGTGGAAGCAAATAGATACTCTACTAAAATAACTAACATATAATCAGTAATGTTTGAATCAGTCTCAGGCAAAGTCCACATGAAAAATTACCAACAACCATTTAGATTTTGAAACTTCCCGATTCATGGGTTTTAGAGAAATACAAATAGCTGCTAACTCCAGTGTTCTGACCAGTAAACGACAATAATAGAGAAGACATCAGAAACACAATGTGAAATGTTAATACATGTAAACTGCTTCACCCACAAAGCATAGCAATGAAGTTCTGGGGCAGTGAGAAATAAAAGGAGAATAGCAACTTATCAGGTCATGGATATTATTAATAGCATGAACTTTGCAATTCCATGATATACAAATTGATCTACTAATCTTCTTCCTTTAAAGCTTAATTGGACACAAGAAAATTCTGGCACACGTACATACTTGACCAAACTCTAAAAGGAAGATTTATAATTTACCTGTCGTCTGTGGAAAATAGAGGGTTTCTTTCAGGTCAAACAAACTGATATTTCCAATCTGTCTCTTAAACCAATCAAGTAGTTGAGCCTTTGAAAAATTATCTGGGGTATTCCAATATCCGCGAACACATAATTTACCTTGAACCAATATCAACTGAGAAATTATGACAGTAATCACTGGTTACTTAAAAATGAAAATAGCATTGTATATATTTCTTATTTTGTGAACAAAAAAACACATTGAATGGCAAGTCTAGGTTTAATTCAATTCATAGTGGTTAACAGAGGAACATACCACAGCAATGGTGTTTGTATTTCGTAATAAAACATAGGTTGCCCAAGCCAAGTCCTCCTTCTGAGTATTGGAGATATTATCTGACATCACAAAAATTTGCTCAGACCCTTGAGGAAGAGCTGGCCGATCCACTGGAGTAGCACCCTGTGATATTATACAAACCATCAGTCACAACAAAAAGATGTAGATAAGGTACTACTCATTTGTGCTGCAGAATCAACAACTTTTAACAGCATAAAATTCCACCTCTTGGTTGCTGGCCAACAGAGAGGCGTTACAGAATGCCCAGTAGGAACCATTGCAAGTGCAGCTTAGACTCCATTGTTTATGGAAGATAAATTGGATATAAAAAATGCTTCCCAGGAAAGTGTTTTCCATGAAAAATATGTTCCAAGAAGATAACTTATTTTCCAGTATGTGGTTATAATGTTAAAAAAATAGAGATATTGGCATATTTTCATGCAGCGTTGTTCATAATATTTTTAAAACCCAGAAAATAACTTAAATCTTTTCAGTTTCTTAAACATGGCTTAACTTTAATCAGGTACCTCGAGTTATAAAATATTTTCTACAAAATAAATGGAGGCTTATGCTTTAACAATACAGCTCTGGTCTTTCTTTGTTCTAAGCCTAAGTGCATATAATATAGTAAAAAAACAAGTTAAATCCAAAATCGAATAATAACAGGAACAACAAATGAAGCACAAAGTTCACAAAGCAGAAAAAAAAAATCACCTTGAGAAATCTTCCAAGGAAAGGAAGTGCGATGGAGAAAGCAGCCAAAGACAGACCCAAAGCTTCCGTTCTCTGCACCGAGACCCCAAATCCAGTAATAACGAATAAAAAAAGAAAAAGAAAAACTACAAAACAAAATCAGCTAACCAGCTGTGGGGGGCTGGTGGCAGAATTGGATCCCAGGAAATGGTTCAACAGCAGGAGCGAGCCGAACCCGTAGCCTATCCATCTGGGCAAGTACGATTCGTCCAATCCAGGAATTCCTAGAACCCCAGTATATAATAATTTAACTTATTTTACGAGCGAGGAAGCAGCTAACAGTACAAAAGAGGGGATTTATTTTTTCTTCATTACCAAATGTGAAGCGAAGAACAGAAAGATTTAGTTCCGGCTGTTGATCTTTTGACGTTTGAGAATTTTCAATTCGAGGATATATGGTTACGGATTTTCTGTTGAATGTAGAGCGAAACTGGGGACGGAATTTGGACTGAATCAACGGGTGTATGGAAAGGCCGCTCATTTCTTTTCTTTCCGTTGTTTGGATATCGAGAAAAATTGAGGAGAGAGAAACACAATGCGGATTGTTGGGCTGATTAAAGTTTAAGGTTGTCGCCGATCAGCCCAAGCCCGTACTAAAAAACACTCGCTCTCAATACATTCGCATCCATTGGTTAGTAGAGTCTAAATACGTGTGACATTAATTTAGATTCATTAAATAAAATGTTTCATACGGGTCTAATCTTTTGCCACGTTTGGAAATCTGGAGCTTAATCGGACGGCTGCGATGAACTTAGTCAAGCCATCATCGATTCTTGTGCTTGCGCATCTGGACCTTAATTTATATACATTTTTAATTATTTGTTTAATATATTATTTTTTATTATTTTATCAAATCATTCTTATTTATTATTCTCTTTAATGAAAATAAATTAAATTAAATTAAATTAATAAAAATAAAATATCTCGTCAATACAATTATAAATTAACGCCTTATATTTTTATTTCGTTTATTTTTTAATCTTATTTCATACTTAATAATTTCATAAACTCATTTACAATATATTAATTATAAATTCAATTAATTAATATTTTGTTTATTAAATTTTATTAAATATAAATATTTATTATTATTGATATATTTTTTATATAATTTCATATGGTATTACATTTATATATATTTTCACGTGATATAATATATTTAGATATAAAATCTGACGACTTTTAATATTAAGTAATGAATTTGAGTGCACAATAAAATATTTATTGAATAATAGGCGATAATTGCTCTAAGAGACCTATCGATCACCTAGGCAACCCTCATATAAACCAACGATTTCGTGACACGGCATATACAAGTTCGCGTCTCCACCGCTCGATCGAATTACTCTACTTTTGATTGAAACGTGTCGTGTAAGCTACTGGATACAGCCGGTGGTATATGCGCACATATGGGCTAGCTACAAGTACAGCCGGTAGCCACCTCTATGCAATTCCCGCTAGGTATATAAACGGCCTCCTCGACCTCCCTGTGTCTCTCTCTTCTCCTCCTTTCTCTGATTTCAGTATCCAAATTGGGAGAGAAAAGTAACGTTTTTGCTTTATCCAGCTCGGTCTTTCAACTTTCAAGGTCAGTAGTGTTTCATATTGTTATTATTATTATTATTATTATTTTAATGATTTGAGCTTATTTTTCTTTTTATTTTCTTCTTTAAATTTGTTTTCTTTTCCCGGTTAAGCATCAAAATTTGATCCCTTCTTGGGCCTGAAAGCTTAGTGTTTTTAAGTTAGTGATATCCTTTTAATAGATTTTATTGCTTGTTTACCTGTTGATCTTCCAGTCTAAGTTCTTGTTCAAGTGTCGAATTAAGGTTAAACAGTTAATTATTATGGGTTTCTAATTTGGGAGTTTGCCAATATCGACTTCGATTTAAGCGTGGTCGCTGTGATTTCAGTTGGTGGGATTAACTTGAAGTTAAGCTTCATTTCGTTAATGGTACGAGTGCGTGATGTTCTAGCTATTGGCACTTATAATCTTCATAATTTTCGGGTTCGTGTCATAATTTAGTCTCGTTGTTTAGGAAACTCAACTTCAAATTAGGGTTTTTTGGGGGGTGGGGTAATTGAGTCATTAACCTCTTTTCGTGCTTGTCTTTCCAGCTCCTTGATTTATTTGTGAGATAATTTATTTTAAAAAATTAGTTCTTATGTTTCTTAGTTTGTGTATTTCTGCAGCTAGTGTTGCTATTTACTTTGTTTGTTGAACGGTGCTTAGATCCCTACCACAAATTGTCGAAAGCTCAAACAGATCACAAAATATTTCACTCCATTTGGTCCAAATAAGAGTGTCCTTGATAAGTGACACTGTTTGTACAAGGAATCAGATTTATTTTTCTCTTTGGCTCACTGGCAGGCGAAGTGGGAACTGTGATTCTATTGTGCGGAACTTTGATTTATACTATTTTGTCTCTTTTTCTTTGGACGGGTTTCAGTTTTTCTAAAGATAATTAAGTAGATTTAGCATATTTATTATTAAAAATTACTGGCCAGGCCTAGCACTGGAGAGCTACTTAGACTCTGGCCATCAAGGGGCGGTGCCTGCTATGGCACCTTCTCGTTTGGCTGGAGGTTTAGCTCAATCTTCCTCAAGTTCAGGAATTTTCTTCCAGGGGGATGGGCAGTCCCAGGCTGTAGTGAACTCACACTTGACCTCATCGTTCGGTAACTCATCCAATTCGATTCCTGGAACTGGGCGACCTGCTCTGGGTCCGGTTTCTGGGGAAATGAATAACGTGATTTTGAACAGCGTGGCAAACTCTGGGCCAAGTGTTGGTGCAAGTTCTTTGGTGACAGATGCAAATTCAGCACTTTCAGGAGGTCCCCATTTGCAGAGAAGTGCGAGCATCAATACAGAGTCGTATATGCGCTTGCCAGCATCACCCATTTCTTTTACATCCAATAATATAAGTATTTCAGGCTCATCAGTTGTTGATGGGTCCTCTGTAGTGCAGCAGGGCAATCATCAAGATCCAAGCAGACAGCAGGTCCAGCCGAATCAGCAGCAGCAACAGGGAACTTCGAGTGCTACATCCCTGCCTTCTTCACAAGCTGCACAAGCATCACTTCCCATGGGGCTGCGGGCTCCTGGTGCATTCCTACAGGACCACAATAATCTATCCCAAGTGCAAAAGAAGCCAAGATTGGATATCAAACAGGAAGATATTCTGCAGCAGCAAGTTTTCCAACAACTGCTTCAGAGACAGGATACCATGCATTTGCAGGGCCGAACTCCCCAGTTCCAAACGTTGCTTCAGCAGCAGAGACTGAGGCAACAGCAGCAACTTTTCCAATCTATGCCACCATTGCAGAGAGCACACTTGTTGCAGCAGCAGCAGCAGCAGCAGATGCAGTTGAGACAGCAAATGCAACAACAGAACATACAGCCAGTATCAGCCATGAAGCGTCCTTATGATGGAGGTATATGTGCACGTCGATTGATGCAATATCTGTATCATCAACGACAACGGCCGGCTGTAAGTTCATATTTCTGTATGCATCTTTCTTTTATTTTTCTTGTGAATACTTGCTTGTTTTCTTTTAAATACAAGCCAGTATAGCTACTTTAATTTCATTTAAGCAATTTCCGAAGTCAAATGTGCATTTAATATTGTTATTGCTTTTTTTTTTATAGGAGAATTCTATTGCCTATTGGAGGAAATTTGTGGCTGAGTACTATTCTCCTCGTGCTAAGAAAAGATGGTGCTTGTCATTGTATGATAATGTTGGGAATCATGCGCTTGGAGTTTTCCCTCAAGCAGCTATGGTCAGTTTTTTTGGCCATCAATGTGGTCTTCCCTTTTTTTTTTTTTTTTAATTTACAAGAAGGTAATTTTTATGTGATAATGTTGATTGATCTGAGTACTTAAGCACCCTTCATTTTTCTTGTCAGTTGTGTGAGTTGATTTTTTTCTGTACTTATTCTGTCTTAGTGTATATAGGGCAGCTATTTATGTTTGCTTATTATTTGTCCTTTCAGAACTTATATATAGCACTGAGCTTGTGTGATGGCACCTTCTTGTTTCCTGTTTGATTTTCAGGAGGCATGGCAGTGTGATATTTGTGGTTCAAAGTCCGGAAGGGGATTTGGTAAGGGAAATAGATTTTATATATTTTTTTTATTTGTGGATTTTATGTTTCAAGATATTTACCATTAAATAGCAATTCTTGATATTACTTGCATGATTGAAGCAAAAACTGATTTCAAAATTGAGATAGAACTAGTTTTAAGATAAAGAGGGATGGGTGTTTGTGTGCATTGGTGTCTTTTTATTTGTCTTTTCTTTTCATTTCATTTTTTTTTTCTGGGGAGTGGGGGAGAGGATGGGTATGGCTTCGAGATTTGTGGCAAAATGTAACTTTTTAATCTTGGCAGTCTGTTGATTAACTTTTCCGTTAAGCGATTATGCGTACAAAGGAAAGGGATGGTGTGGACAAAGTGCAAATTTAGTTATCTTTACCAAGTTTCTTTTTCTAGAGATGTGTTACATCCACTTTTTGGGGCAATTTGTTACAGAGGCCACTTTTGAAATACTACCTAGACTGGATGAAATCAAATTTGGAAGTGGCGTCATCGATGAGCTTTTGTTCTTGGACTTGCCCCGTGAACTTAGATTTCCTTCTGGAATAATGATGCTAGAATATGGAAAAGCAGTGCAAGAGAGTGTATATGAGCAACTTCGTGTTGTTCGGGAGGGTCAGCTTCGTATTATATTCACCCATGACTTGAAGGTAAACTGGAATATTCTTTGTGCACATGATTGTTGCTAAATTTATTGAAAAACCTGATAACATGTCTATATATTTCAGATTTTGTCTTGGGAATTTTGTGCTCGGCGACATGAAGAACTTCTCCCACGGAGGGTGGTTGCACCTCAGGTGTGATTTTGAAATTTTGTTCTCTTCCTGTCATTTTTGGTCCAAATTTTGCATTGATGGTGAAGAATTAAGTATTTGTAGTCAGGTTTTGCCAATTCTGTTTTTGACCAGAATCTTTAAACCGGTGCTCTTTTTTTTTTTTTTTTTTTTGTTTCTGGACTTGTGAAGAAATGAACAATTTGTCTTGACTATGTATGTCATTAACTCTTTCAGACAACTTTTACAAAGTCAAAATTGATATAGAAATCTGAATATGGGTTGAAATTGTCAACTTTGCCAGAAGTGTGTATATCACAGTCACTTTCAAGAAATGTGCACATCTGAGGCATTATTTACCAAATTTTAGTTTAATATGCATATGTATGTTTGATGGACATGCTTGACTGAAAATTTCCGAGAGAAAAGTGAATGCAGTTCTTTTCATTTCCAGCAAGTAATGCTTCCTGGTGTAAATATAGATGCAAGAATAGGGGTGAAGTGTTGTTTGTCAATTGAATTTTCAGATAATGAATAATAAAAAGAAAATTAGTATAGTGAAATTCCGTTTCATCATACTAGGCTTTTTAGTAACTGTAGCAAGCTTTTTCTTTCTATATTCTACGTCAACTCTTTTGAGTTTTAAATACAAAATATGAAGCCTTCTTTTTTAATCAATATATTTAAGTTAAACTGCTTAGTGCCTTTGCAGGTGAATCAGTTGGTTCAGGTTGCCCAAAAGTGCCAGAGCACAATTGCTGAAAGTGGATCTGATGGGATTTCTCAGCAGGACTTACAAACAAACAGCAATATGTGAGTGAATTGATTAATCACTCAAAATTTTTCCCTTTTTTGTTGGATGTGGCTTGTTAGCTGAAGTCCTATGATTCTTTAAATGGTTGAGATTCCCTGAGAAAAAAGTAGTGAAAACAGTGGCCTGATAGATCACATTCTTGAGGCTTTGTGGGGCAAAATGAGAAATCATATGATGGTCACTTGACAAAATGTTGTTTTTGTTGTTGAGTGAGATTCGAGTGATAATGGCATATGATGATTTCATTTCTTTTAGTTGTATCTATTAAGGATTTTGTGAAAGTCCATCAAGCGTATATGGAACTTGACCTTCGTTTCAGTTATGTGCAGTATTGGATAATTTGCCAGTACAATTAGTGTTAAGAGTAATGCTAATTTAATGTAAATTGTTTTCAAGGGTCTTGGCTGCTGGGCGTCAGCTTGCAAAGGCTTTGGAGTTACAATCTCTAAATGATTTGGGTTTTTCCAAAAGATATGTCAGGTGTTTGCAGGTATGATTTGACTGTTCTCTGGAAGTGGACATTATTGAAATAAGATTCTCTTATGTGCTTTAATTCTTTCAAACAGATCTCTGAGGTGGTCAACAGCATGAAGGATCTGATTGATTTCTGCCGGGAGCATAAAGTTGGGCCAATAGGTAATCCTTTATGGTCTGGTGTGATGATATTAGATGTTGGATATATGTGTGTATGTATAATTCAGTATGCTCTACAGAGTTCACTTCTAGACCATTCCGTTTTTAGAGAAGTCTTTGCAATGCTTTTTATTGCAATTATGCTTACTAATGTGAGGGTAAGATTCACTATTTTTTAGAGCACCTGGAGCACCCAATAGGTTTCTTCCAAAAATTATACACAATTTCAAATATGCTTGCTTTGCTGGAAGATTAAAATTATTCATATAGTGCTTCTTAGCAATTTGGAGAGTGATGTTACTTCATTAGCAGTTAATAATCCTCTCTCTTTGTGATCAATGTGATTTTGATTGCTTTAGAATTCTGTTTCCTTTTCCTTGTTTTCAAGTTTCACTGCTTCTTGTCTATCTAAAATTTAGTAGTTGTGCTGTTTGAATGACTCCTGATTGGTTGTGTCTGTTGACTAGTTGTTGCTGCAACTAAATTGTTATTTGTTTACTGCAATATGTTAATGGGAATCTGATTCCTTACAGAGGGCTTAAAAAATTATCCTCGACATAACACTGCAGCCAAACTCCAGATGCAAAAGATGCAGGAAATGGAGCAGCTAGTGAATGTTCAGGGACTGCCAACTGACAGGAACGCCCTTAATAAGCTCATGGCATTGCATCCTGGTATAAGCAACCACTTGAGCAACAACAATCACATGGTTGGTCGAGGAGCTTTAAGTGGTTCAGCACAGGCTGCTTTGGCACTGACCAATTACCAGAATCTGCTGATGAGGCAAAACTCTATGAATTCGAACTCTAACTCTCATCAACAAGAGTCACCATCATCTTGCAATAATTCTAATCAAAGCCCATCTTCAAACTTCCAAGGATCTGCTGCTTTTGCATCTGGATCCATGCAAAGCTTACCTGCAACTGCAAGTAATTTTACAAGTCCACAAATATCTACCCAACAGCCACAGCAGCGACTGTTAAGCAGTAATAGCTTACTCCAACAGAACCATCAAGCGTCCTCCCAAGGCAACCAGGTCTTGCAACAGCAGATGATCCAGCAACTGCTTCAGATGTCTAATAGTAGTGGGGGAGTTCATCAACATCCGCTTGCTGGACAGAATGGGAATGGGAGTATGGCAAGGAATGGATTGGGTTTTGGAAGCAACTCGTCAGCCACACCTGCTGCTGCCACTGTATCAGGAAGTGTTGCAGGACCCGCACCAAGTAGGAGTAACAGTTTCAAAGCTGCTTCAAACAGTGATTCTTCTGCAGCTGGTGGAAATAGTGGTTTCAACCAAAAAGTGCCAGATTTGCCTCAGAATCTCCATTTGCAGGATGACATTATTCCAGATATTGCCCATGAGTTCGGTGAAAATGTCTTTTTTAACAGTGACCTTGACGATAACATAAGTTATGGTTGGAAGGCATGACTAACATGGTGTGGCCCAGTCATTAGCTGTCATTGAGCTAATGTTGGGCAGATATATTTTTGTACAGAATATTAAATAGCAGCTTTACCCCACCTCCTTGTTTTTCCAATTGTCGAATTTGCTGTGACGTCAGGCACTTAGTATTTCAATAGGTAATTAGCTTCTTTCTACTTTTTGTTTTTGTTCTTTTTTTTTTTTTTTTTTTTTGCCCTTTTCTCTTATTTGAGGGCTTTTCTTTCAAGTGTAATCTATTGGACGAAAACTGGAACAATGAAATGTGATATTTTAATGAGTTATGGAATATGGTATTTTATCATGGACTATCTTTTATTTCAAGCATCTGATGATACAGCGGAGGCGCATCGGTAATTATTGGCGCTGTCACCTGTGGAGGTTTCTTGCACGCCTTTGATAAGATGTTGTTTTACTTCTATAGCTGTGTAACCTTCTGCGATGAGGATCACTTCCAGATTAGGTTTCTTTTAAAGGGTAAAATTGATCTGTTTCTTTAATTATAAAATGACATGGCCATTAATTATGAAATTAAACCAGTTCATGCTCATTATTTAAATTCTTAATTTCAATTTAATTTTAAGTGCGTTGAATAAATAATGTAGTTTTAATTTCAATCGGCTCTCTCTAGAGGCAGTTACATATATGATATAAATCGACCAACAATTTTCTTAAGAAGCGTTCTAGTTATTGATAGATTTTCTTCATCTGCAATTTTGAATGCTCCTTTTCAATAGCTCAGCCGCTGCCGTTGAATTTCGCACCATCTTTTCCATCTCATTACCGCCAATATAACAATTTAAACATAATCGGAAATTGTTGCAAATTATTACATTATTATTATTGAGCTTCTTCTAACATAATGCATTATATTCCATGGCAGGTAATCCCAGAAGACCAAGAATAAGGAAGTTTTCCATTAGTTTCTATCCTAAGTTGGAATAGAAATCCGAAGGTGGCTTTACAAGCCCTGCAGTATGACTAGGAACTGATCAGCAGTAGTTGGGTATCACCGAAGAGATGGCCAATGTGTTGGTTGAAACTTGAAAGCATCTAAACAGCATCCTCATCTATCAGAGGCGACAAGTTTTACAGTGCAATATGCTCTAACCTGGTTGTGAGAAGTCCTCATCAGTTACTGAGCATTTATAACATCTAGTAAAACAAATTTGGGCGAGTAACAATGGAAATTCAATTGTATAAGGTTAACTGATTAATAAGTTGGTAACACATAACCATATCATAGAAACATTGTAACAAGTGGAACACTTGTCAAGGACACTAGTTTATGGCTTCCCACATTACCACTATGCCAAGAGCTCATCGTCTGAGTCATCCTCTAAAAGTTCATCATCCGACTCATCCTCTTCAACCACTGGCCCAATTCCAAGAAGTGTGTTAAGAATCATATTTTCCCATCCCCTTACCCCTCTTTCCATTAATCTCACAGTCAACGTGTGCAAGCGAGAAGTTGCACATGTCCCTTCACTAGGTGACCCACGGGACAACATGCTGTATTTTCTTTGAGGGCAATACTTCAAAGTGCATTTTCCTGATGAATCGAGTATTCTTACATCAAATGGGCGTGAAAGGGGTCGTCCCACAGCCTGAACATGGGATATACTGCACCATAAAAACAAAGTTTAAGACAGTACATCAAAAAGCAGATATTCTGAAAAGATTACACAAAGCAAGGTAAATTTGAAAACAGTCGGATAAGCATGTTCTAATCATGAATTTATGGAAGTACATTCACATCTCTTTTCAGTAGTACTAACTGGTTACAGGCTTAGCAGAGAGAGAGAGAGAGGGAGGGAGAGGGAGGATGGAGGCAAAAAGAGGTTAACAAGCTATTGTTTTGGGACTCTCGTAGTTTTTGTATGGTTTTGATAGGCTGTGTCCTGAGAGAATATGTTAAGTGGTTTATTAAGAGATTCAGAGCCTTTGTTTGTTGCAACCAAACAAAAAGAACCCCTCTTTTACTTTTCTCCAAGCTCTTCTCTCAAAAATAAAAAGGAAAAATAGTGTATTTCTAATAAATTCCAAAACCGTAAAACAAGCGACCTTTTCATGCTGACATAAAATAGATGACTAGATACAATTTTAAATAAGAACTGTGATATCATGTTTGTGGATTTGGGGAGGGGGATGGAATACAACAATACTTTCCTCATAATTGTACTTCCTTAGTCCTCGAGAATAAACATATGGCAATTTTATAACTATTATTATTATTATTATTATTATTATTATTATTTTAAAAAAGATAAAGCATATTGCAAATTAGTAATGTGTGTGTCTGTGTAAGAGAGAGAGAGAGAGAGAGAGAGAGACCATATATAATATAATCCATCCAGTTCCTGTCTCTGAACTCTACCCAGTAGCTCAACTTGCAGAATTCCTCCAATACAAAGTACAGGTTCTGGTAGCTTGAACTTTTGCAAGCAGTTTTCCTATTAATTTACTTTTTGTTAAAATTTGAAGTCATTCAGAAAAGTAAGAAACACCAAAGGCCAAGTTGCAAAATTAATTAGTCCCGCTCAAGCTTCAAAATGTTGCTTGAGATGTCAAAAATTACCAACAAACTGAAGAAGGAAGCCCTTCAGAAAGACAGATACTGCTAGACACTACAACTTACCTGAGCCATAGGATATTCTGGTGATGTATATGTCCAAATAAACTTGTCATCCATTGAATTTTGGTTGAACGTAGAATAAACTGTGACATTATTCTCCAACTTCTGTGGGAACTTATGATGACCCATTCTAAATCGGACCGCCTTAGATGAATATATAGGGAAGCCATACTGAAAGTATGCTGGTATGTAGACATAAGCTATCTGTTAGGAGTTTTTTTCCATAAATTTAAATAAAAAATGATAAGTACTAAGTATTTGAAGATTGTGAATATATATCTGCATAAGAAATGAGGATTTAACCTTGGAATGGTTGAATATGTATTTCAGCTATGAGACATAAATTGGCTATAAACTTATACACTAATGCTTCAGGAACATCAGGATCATTTTGCCCTTTACTTGACCAGTATGAAGCTCCATGTATAACTTTATCATTTGGCTCCAAAGTGTTCCAGATGCTTTCTTCAGGGTAATTATCAGTGCTGGATGCACTAATAGCTTCTGATATGCAATCATTTTGCAACATGGGTGTAAGACCCCGAGCCAGTTGAGCAAAGACTCTATGATTTCTTTTGAGGCACTCCCACTCCATGCGATCACTCTGTCCAACCCTTACAGGTTCAATCATGTTGTTTACTTCAATGATATGAGCAACACTACTCATTTCAGGCAACAATTTCAAGCAAAGCTGCTTAAAAAGTCCATTTTCAGTCACTGCAGAGCATATTAAAACATATATCAGATGCATCATAAAAAACAAACAAATAACAAAAGAAAAAATCTCAAACTTGTGATGAATATATATATATATATATAAGCTTTTATGTAGAATGGACGTTTTCATGGGAGCGTAACCATATTCAATATCAATCTTTCAGCTGAAACATGCACATGCGGTCAGTGCATTCTACGGGTTCGACATTCCCAAATATCATGAAAATAAATTAGGCATACCAAAGTGGCGCCAAGAACTGGAAACGGAACAAACACGGGCAAGATCAGAAGGGTCGTCCAAATGCAAGAAGACCTCAATTGACAGGTCAGCTCCAATCCATTGTACAAAATCAGCACGATTTTCCATAGTGGACATGTTTGGCACAGATCAACGAAGACCTTTGCAGCAACTCAACTCAGATTGAAACGGTGCCCAAATCACTCAATTCACCACAATAAACATACCTATACATCTAAATGGCAAAAAGCTCTGTGAA
>CAOGCB010170614.1:0-13802 GCA_948266635.1 Cnidoscolus chayamansa | reverse complement strand
AATCAAGCAAGATGGCGTTATGGTGGAGGAGCTCGTACCCGAGCATAGCTCCAACTTCTTTCTATCGCTATTCGCTACCCATTTATAAACCATTTTCTTCTCGAACCCTAAAATATTTCATTTCCTGAAAATTTTAACACTTCATTATTACAGTCTCTCTCTTCTAGAAGATCAATCGCACTCTCTGCTCTGAAACAATGGAGTTTTGGGGTCATTTTCTCTCCCTCTCGCTCTTCTCATTTTCGCTTTGATCTCTTAGATATGCTAAATTTTGTATTCTACGATTTGGAAGTTTTTGTGCATTTGATTTTTTTTTTTAACCTATGTCTCGAGCAAACTGTATGAAGGAAAGGAAATTCTATTTAAGCTGCTTTATACAGTTGAGCGGAGTTAATGCTTTTGATTTGTTCTTAGTTTTGCATCGTTTTCTGTTTTAAGCCATAAATGGGTTTTCTTTTCGTAATTTCCTATTTGGGCTGCATTGATTGGTCATTTTGGTTGTTTAGGAATCTAATAGAGTTCTTTGCCTCTGTTTAGTACTTCAGTACGTTATTTAAATTTGTAGACTCTTTATAATGTTGTTGTTAATGGGTTATTAGGGTTATCCATTAGCATTTTTGTAAAATTTTCATGCTATGTGAAGCTTTTGGAATAGAGTTGCGATATATTGTAATTTGTGGAATCAACTTTTCTATTTTTTTAAATCAACACTGAAGTAGATAGGTTTATTGATTTTCATTTATAGTCTTGAATTGTTCATCTTCACTTTTAATGATTATTGGTATAACCACTATAGTTTATATTGAAGCTTAAATTGTCCATGATTTGAGTCTCTTCAATTATTTATAAATGAAATTTTGGTGGTGGGAATCAGGACAAAATTTTATTTTTAGTTCTTCTAGTTGTATATGATTTTATTCTAGCTTTTTGGTTATTTAAGAATAACATAAGTTCTTTTACAATGCAAAACAGAAATTTGTAAGTTTATTCCATGATGCTAAAATACTTGAATATTCAGGTATTGAGGTCAAAAGTGGAGAGCCCCTAGTGGTTGAGATTGGTGGTGACTTCATTTTGCATCTTTCACAGGTTATACAATCTTTGTTCAATACTTATAAGTCAATTTAAATTTAGATTTTGCTGCCTTCTCCATATTTTTGATGTGGAATGTTTAAATTGTTTAAATTTGGCTGTATTGAGGACAGGCTTGTCTAGGCGAGGTGAAGAAGGATAAAGGAAATGAATCTGTTTGCCTTTATTTGAAGATTAATGATAAGAAATATGTTCTTGGAATGCTTTCTCCTGAAAAATTTCCTCAGATATCTTTTGACCTGGTGTTTGAAAAAGATGTTGAGCTATCCCATAATTGGAAAAATGGAAGTGTATATTTCAGTGGTTATAAGATTGCTCAAGCTGAATATCCTTCATTTTTGTTTTTCTCATTTATATTTATATGTTAAAAAATGTATTTACTGTTGCAGTTTCTTCTTTCATAACCACTATAGTTGTTTTATTTGTATTGCTTCTCCTTGACTACCCTTTCTTGTCTTTGCATCACAAGTGATGATTATTCTGGTGAGTCATTACAATAGATTTTTTTTTCCCTTTTATGTAATTTTTAGGATTTAATTTTTTTGGAAATCTAACACTAATTTGCTTTTTGAACTTTCAGAGCCTGAGTTTGAAATAGAAGAGGATCTTCCTGTTGCTACCAATGATGGTAGAGAAGTAGTGTTAAATTTAACATTATATATTTGTGTGTATATATATGTATGTATATGCATGGACACTTTTTGATGTTTTTTGATGTTTTTTGTTACTCCCTTTTTGATAATTTTACACTTGTAGGGAAAACTGAGTCTGAATCTAAGAAACCAAAGCCTCTTACAGAAAAGTCTAAACCTAATTCCTCGGAATCTAAGCAAAAGGTGAAAATCATAGAGCCTCACAAAGATGACAAAACTAATCAAGAGACTGATGAGAGTAGTGATGATTCTTCTGATGATGATGACTCCAGTGATGATCAGGTGCTCTTATATGCTTGTTTCAGTTATTTCACTTTTTTTATGATTTGTTTAACCTCAATACTAATGTTGTAGTAATCGAAAACACATTAGCTTTAATTAGAATTTGGTTAGTATGGGTATTTAGAAGATTGAAAGCCCATAGCGCATGCATCATAAGAATATCACAATAGGTTATCGTTCCAATTGTTCTTATAAATGTTGTACTTCTTTCTAGTGTTAAACAATTATTTCATTTTTTATTTTGATTGCATGATGAGATGTAGCTGAATAGTGGCTGTCTTTCTACCTTATTTTCAGGATAGTTGGAAACCGGCATTTTATTATCCTTTTTCGGATGTGACTAAATGATCTATTGATAAACAAGTTCTGTTATAATATTGCTTTACTGGTAATTTAGGTATCTCTTCTGGTGAATCTTCCAATAGATTGATTATGTCTGTCAATGATTAGCATTCTTAGTTAGGCCATTCCAGCATGTTGGTCATCCATTCATTTCCTTTTGATAATTATTTCCTTGTAAAATTTGTTTGATAACGATTTCTTGTTTTGCTATCTTTCTTGGTTCTTACTATAGGGGATGATAGCCAATGGTGAGGAGGAAGAGGATGACGAAAGTGATGATGAGAATGACGAAAGTGATGATGAGGATGATGAAAGTGACGATGAGGATGAGGAAGAACCAAAAATAGTAAGAGTACACTTGTATATGTATTCTATGTGCATGTTATTTATGCTGTTGGAGTTATGGACTGTGCCAATCATAGCATTTGACTTAAGGCTATCCAATGGATATTTCTGATTGCTGTTCTTCATTTCTTACAGTTAAAGCCTGCACAAGGGAAGAAGAGATCAGCAGAGCCAGTTAAAAAAGTACCCCTTGCTGATAAGAAGGCCAAATTGGTTACTCCACAAAAGACTGGTTATTTCCATATTATTGATGTTCCTCTAGTGAAGATGGATATTTCTATAGTCTGCTTTTATTGATTGTTTGAGTTTTCTCTTGATGCTTAAATCAGTCCTTAAATGAGAGCTATTTTAGTTGTTGTATAAGTGGTTTATTTGTTATGCTTTTTGCGAGTTCTTTTTTCTTCTTTCAAGTTTCAATAGAGATTTGCCATTTTCAAGCTTAATGTACTGTTTTTTGGACCCTTTTCTTTGCGTGCTAGTTTTTGGATAAACATTAAAAACTGTACATCAATTCTTTGTGCAGATGGGAAGAAAGTGGTTGGTCATGTAGCAACTCCTCACCCTTCGAAGCAAATTGTAAAAACTCCGGCTAACAATGACCAGAAGAAGGAGCAAACTCCAAAATCTTTCGCATGTGCATCTTGCAACAGGTAAAGTTTTCCTTACAAAAGCTATTGAAACTGTTTTCTCCTGCACTGGGGCCTTATATTAATTACCTTTGCAGGTCCTTTGGCTCTGAAAATGCTTTACAATCTCATACAAAGGCCAAGCACAGTGCTGCGCAGTGAAGGACGGAGGTGTATAAATTGGAAGTTTTTTGAGTGTCACATAGGAGACTGTTAGGCCTAGTAATTGTCAAGGGAAGCTTAGCCTAGTATATTTCCATTTAGGCTTTTGTTGGGTGTCTGTTGTGGTTCGTGGCTATCTAGTCAAACTGTTCACATGCTGAATGATAATATGATTGGTATCAATGTGTTGCTGTTGTTGCAATAGCTTAAATGTGAAATCAAGCTTGTGCCTTGTTTTCTTATTTCACCTGTGGCCATATCTTCTGAACCCCGAGGCTAATCTAAAGCTAGTTTGGGTGTAATTTTGTGCTTAAATTAGCGAATTGTATCAGCCAGCTGGTTGCACAGGTAAGCTGGGAACTAATGGATGCATAAATATATTGGTACACAGGAAATGACAAATGTTTTCATGAGTCCGCCCATTAAGTTTTTGCTTGGTAAGATGTTCTCCACGTAATTTTCAAGCTTACACTAGATTGCTATATATATACTGTATGCATGCGATTAAGCACTCTTCGGCCATTTCCTTGCCAGATGGCTACATTAGGCACTAATTAATATGGAAGCTCATTCTGGTTTAACCTGTTTAGGATGAATCCTCGTGTGGGTATCTACTATGTGGGAAGTTGGCATTTGGCATACGATCTAATTTAGATAATCTTTCACAAGCCAAAGAAGTTAACTATCCGAGGGTTTTGGTGGCTGCTCTTCGAAGTTCGAGGTTCCGATCCATGTCCTGCATTTTAAACAAAAACAAGAAAATTCCGTTTTAATTGCTGCCCCATTGGAGGCTTTTTTGGCGAAGTTGAGAAATAATTTACTCGATTGAACTATAATTTCACTACCTAATAACCATCTCTATCTTCAGTCCTGGTTCACAACCTCCGACTCCTACTGTTTGGAACACTTTTAAAGTAGCTAGAGTTGACCATAGCCATTGACTGTGTTTGTACGATTACTTCAATACTCAGATGTGGTTTCTATTTTCACACATCAAACTGGAAAATGCGAGCATTCATTTTACATGAACACTTCTTACGGCTGTAAAACACCGCACAAAGTCTGACTGCACCTTTTTGTTCATGTTCAACTTCAACTTCTAAGTAATCTTCAAATAGGAATGCCCAGTTTGTTTGTGCCCCATATTTTCAAAACTAAATTCCCCTTCAATTAACTGTCAAATTCATAACAAATTTCCTAGTCATATAGACTCATTGTTCTGGTTAGCTGCAAGTTCATGATTTTAAAGTTAGATGATTAAGAAAGAGTGAGAGAGAGACAATGTTTTTTTTTAAATGTCTTCCTCAGGTTACAACTCAAGCTTACCCACACGATGCCAAACCAAAGACAACATATTGAAAAACTTAATAACTGACAAGTGAAAAAAAAATGTTACTTCTCATATTCCACAAAATGTCTAAAACAGTAGATGTATCTTGGAATGGCCGAGGATTAGTCAACTGTTTCCCCCTTGCACCAAAGATAGCTGTTTTCTTCATTGTACAAAATGTCCATGAGTTTTCTCAATCCTTTCCCTGGAATCCTGCAAACACGCTCTGCAGACAAACAGCCAACCTGTATACAAATATCATGGTAAGCTGCCATAAAAGATCGAGGCTGATCCTGAGAAGCAGGAAAGCCTGAACCTGCAAAACTCATAAAGCATGTAAGTAGATTTTGAAGGAAATAGATATGTAAAGCAGAGGGCCATGCCAAATCCCTGCAAAAAATTAACTACCCATGTCTTCCTGCAATTGTTTATAACGAGATAAGTAAACTGAGAATAAAGTCCTCCAATGTTCTTTTAGCCGGAAATGGTGTAGCAGAAAGTTAAAAAGAGTATTATCACATCAGAAGAATACTTAAAAACACCTCTTTGAAGATTTCGAAGAAAGCAAATAACAAGAACAGATTTGGAAGATCTTTAGAGAGGGGAAAAGATCATTTAAAGGTCCAAAAATCCCAAAGCACCTTTCAGAACAAAAGGAAGATGTGAACCTACAAGGAATTGACAGGACCTTTTTCTCTTTTGTTGGTCCATTTCCGAACATTTTATCATAATTGTTCTTTAATCTATCTTTTCCTTTTAATCTACTAAGCAGTTACAGGGGAAAAGTTAAAAGAGTTTCACTTTCATAACACATGACAGTAACCTGTACTCCACCTGCACAGTGGAAATGACTGTAAGCTGCATTTTCTAGATGCGCCATCCCATCAAAAGAACAGTTGAATCACTTCATGTTTATGTTCAAAACTTTTAATACTCTGATAAATAGCTAAGGGACAAACCTGAAGATTCCAGGGGGTCCAGTATACAGATTTCACAAAGCTCCTACTGGTGCTGAGGATCACTGTCACCTCCATTCCTTGCATCATCATTGCTGTTTCTGTCATTGTAGGGATTTTGGCTGTTTCTATTACCAGATGCTGTCTGTTCTCTCTCCCTGTTCCATTGCTCAATCTTAGCCCTTCTTTCAACGCTGCTTTCTCTAACAGGAGGATTTCTATTCCTCCTTCCTGCAGGACTTCGGCTTCGTCCTCCTCTGCGTCCAGGACTTCGGCTTCTGTGCCTCCTGCCCCTCTCATGGTGATAATCCTTATCATCATCTCGTCTACCAAAGCTGCGGCTACTGTGGGATCGCTCATCATAACCACGGTGACTGCTAGGACTATGGCTTCTACTGTGGCTACGTCTTCGCCTATTCCTCCCAAATAAGCGCTTCCTTAACTCCCTAAAATTGTTCAATGAAAAAGATTTAGACCATCTACTTACTGAGTTGCTGAAGAAATATGCAGGATTCAACATATATGTGTGTGTCCTGAAAGGATGACACATCAGCTGCTAAGTCATTACAAAATCTCCTGTCAGATTTTTTTAATTATAAAAAGGAATTTTTAAATACGTTTATAAATAGATATAAGAAATTTCATAAATTACATAAACAGTATGGTTTATGTGTGACTTTCACATCTATAAGATTTCAAAAAAATTGATATATCATGGTATTATTAATTATTATTCAGATATGTTCGAGATAAAAATCCTCTATTCACTATCTGATAACCACCCTACTATCCACTATCGGATAATTAAGTACCTACTAAGCACAAGTGGGAGGCTATCCTAACCAAAGTTATTAAGGTGAGAGGCGATCCCAAGGCGACAGGGTACTCTATGGCATTAAGCAAGAGGCGAGGGCTTTTTTGAAGTAAGGTGTCATAGCCTAAATTTTATATATATATACACACGCGCGAGCGCATGCACGCACGCACACACACGCGTATATATACACATACATAATTATACATTCATAAATAGTAATTAAATAAAAAAAATGCTACCATAGTACCATTTTGGGAAGAGGAGAAGAGAATGGAAGAAGAAAAGCAGAGGAGAGAAGAGAAGAAGAGTGAAAAATTAGAAAAGAGAGAATTTGTTGCTGCTGCAACAGGTCCGGCAAGGAGAAGAGAAAAAAAGAAAGAGAAAGGAAGCAGAACAAGAGATAGAAAGTGAGAGAAAGGGGGAGAAAAGAGAAATATACTTACTGCTGTTGTTAGGAGAGTAAGAAAATACTTTTTTGGGGTTGTCGTCTACTATTTGAAACAAATTAGGAGAGACTAGAGCTTTCATTTAGCTGCTTAAAAGCTTTTTTTTTTTTGTTAAATGACCGTTATTTAAATGAAGCAATGCCTCAGTCGCCTCTCTCCTTGCGCCTCAAGGGTCAGAGGTGATTGCCTCTGTGAAGGGCGCCTCGCCCCAGTCAAGCGAGGTGAGAGGGTAGCGCCTCGCCTTGCCCAACGCCTTTTGGCGCCTTTAACAACACTGATCCTAACAAAACTTATCTTGATCTCTATATAAAAAGAGTTCAGATTCTCTTAATGATATACGTGATTTTTATCTGATACATGGTTTTTCTGCTATTCACCTAGACTTATACTAACTTAACATTGGAGTACATTTTCTTTGTTTTGCAGGTCTATGACGATGGAAAAATTCACCAACAACATCAAAAATTATAATTTATTTAAAAGAAAGGAGTGGCTTAAGGACTAGTCACCTGCTAATCTTCTTCAGATGCATGAAGTTGCAGTAGCCACCTCGATTGCACACATTTTCCTCATATTGCCTACATGTAGCTTCGCGGAAATCCGTGACTGGAGAAAAGTCAACAATGATTGGGCGACCTAATACCATCAGTGTTTATGAACATCAAAATGTGTTCTGATTTCATACCAGCAATAATATTACTTCTAAGCAAAATGAACAGCAACATCATGGAGGTGAAAATGTGAGTAATAGAAACAAATTATATTACTTCTCAAATTGAATGATTGTTAATGGCCCATAAGCTTCGTTTGGAATAATTCATTTTACAAGAAAATATACATAATCTACATTCATTAGGGGGCACACACATTTACTTCAATCAAATAATAACCAACAAGGAAACTAAGTGTTCCACTTATAAGTTACAACAAATACAAAGCTGAACAGAAACCACATTTAGTCTGTTTTAATGTTACAAACAAATGAAATTAATGTGAAAGAACAATTTCATTATGTAACAATGTAATATTTACTAGCAAGTACAATATTACTCATATGAACAATGCCCATGAACAGTTAACAGACATCCAAATATGTTAATTTTCAGCAATCCAAATTGAGTTATAATTAGGTCAGCTTGACACAGTATCTACCAATATAATTAACAAATTCAACAATAAAATTCACGATGCCTAATGGTCATAAAAAAAAGGCAGGAATAACCTGCATAAAACCTCCCATTAAGGCTGTTTAGCGCATTCGCTGCGTGTTCTTCTTCTCTGAACTGAACATAAACATTACCCACCTGCTCAAAGGTTCAAACAACACGTTAAAAAAAATTTTAAATTCAAGCTTCCGAAAATAATTCAAATGAATTTTTGCAAATAACACATGACAAGTTTTAGAAAGTTTCGTTCTAAATGAGAAATTCTGATAGTAAAGAAATTAATTAAATTAAATTGGTTGTGAGGAAGAGAGAACCATGTGGTCAGCGAGATTATCACAGATATTTAAGCTCTCAATGTCTCCGTATTTGCTGAGCTCCTCAAAAAGATCCTGATAAAAATCTTCGAAGTGATCTTGGATCTTGCGGGGATCAAGGGACTGAGATTGAGCAGAGGGATCGACGCCGGGAGTGAGCATATCGGGGCGCTGATACATGTTGGAGAGGAGAAGGGTAGGGCTGATGCTGGGCTTAGTATGGAGCCTAGAGCAGCGATCTCCATGCCTGCAGGCTCCGATCTTGAAGTAGAAAGGGCAGTTTACTCTGTCCTTCTCTGTTCCAAATATGGAAGCTAGGTGCTCCGCCATGATTCCGCTTTCTTCGATCTATCAAGGGGTTTTGCAGAATCAAATCAACTCTTACTCTGATTTTAAATTAATTGTCGCCGAGTTGAGTATTTTTGTAAAAATAAATAAATAAATCAATAAAAATAAGGGAGCACGTGACCCCTAAACCATAGCTGTGGTTAAAGAAAAATACATATTTTTAAATATATTTATTCGGATATGTAATTCCATCGAGTTTAATAGTATAAATTTAATTTTTTTTTAAATTTATATAGATTTTTTGAATTTAAAATTATAGATATTTTCTAATTGGTTTATATTTGATATTATTTATTTATTTAAATTTAATATTTATACATAAAACATGGTAAAATTATATTTATTTATAAAAGATGCTGGGTTGACGGAAAATGACTTGTATTTTTTTACATTGATTAAGATAAATTTTTTATTGAGTCGTCCACATAATCAGAATCAATTAAAATTTGATGTGGTATTAGTACTAATCTAAGAGACATTGCCAGTAGGATGACTAGCGTATTCCGCGCACTAGTCACGTTCGTCAATGACCACATCGGATTCAAGGATTACCCTAACAAGACGTCCAGTGTCGTGTTAGTAGATCAGCTCAGTTGTTACAAAAGACCAGGGATGGCTAGTCTGGAGTAAAGTCAAGATGAACACTCACGTCGTATCAAATCATGAGCTTGTCATAATTGACGTTCACGGTTGAAATTTAATAGCAAAATGTGAAACTAATCGGCCCAACAAACAAGTTTGAACTCAACTACATTTTGTTAAAACACCTTGTTTTGTTCTAAATCTTGGAAAAAAGAGCAGTATTTTATATAACCATTTTTACACCACATTAACTCTATATACAAATATAATAGCCAGACGGACACCAGAAACCACAAGAAGATAAACCACATTTGATATATTGAAAGCAAACCATTCACCTAAAGATTAAAAATGTTTCTTTCCGATTTGAAAAAGCTAAACTCAAACCTCTAAGTTCTGGTAGAACAAACACAAAAACAATTGCCTATAACACTGTTCCAACTCTGAACAAAAATGCAAAGAACATTATTGGAAGGTTCAGGTTTAAATAAACTTATTGACTTCATGTAACCTTCCCCCATCTTAAACATCCATCCAAAATCACAGCCTGCCTTCTCATATTCTAATAGGGCTCAACAGGTGTGCGGAAGTTTGCTCCTGCGTAAACTGCTTCAGAGCCAAGTTCTTCCTCAATTCGAAGGAGCTATATGGCATAAAATGATGTGAAATAATTAGACAAATTGAACCTACAATAGTTCTTCACAAGTTTAAAACCATATTAGTGTTAGAAATTACCTGATTATATTTTGCAAGACGCTCGGACCTGCATGGTGCTCCTGTCTTTATCTGACCCTGAAACAAACAAGAAACAGATAAAGGAAAATAAAACAAAAAATGGAACGGAATAAATTTGTACTGTAATGCCATTGTCGAGATCTTCTTTTTCTGAAATTTGATTACCGTGGCCAAACCCACTGACAAGTCAGCAATGAAAGTATCCTCGGTTTCACCACTGCGATGGCTGGCCATTACACCCCAGCCAGCTCTCTTAGACATCTTCACAGCTTCAATGCTTTCGGTTACTGATCCAATCTGATTAACCTGTTCACGTGACAAAAGAATAATCAATTCTAGTTTTTTCCAATAACCAAGACTGGAAAAATCTTCAATGTTCCGTATGAACAGAAGTATCATATGATACCTTGAGAAGGAGTGCATTGCAAGCCTTCTCTTTGATAGCCTTCTCAACCCTCTGCAAATAAGAACAAGTTCGTCAGAGAAGTGAAGAAAAGGGCGGAATCATTCTTCTTTGATTACAAGATGTACTCCATAAATGCAAAGAACCTTTTTCATGAAAAAACAAAATATAGCCAAGGGGAGCATAAAAAAATTTATCTAACCTTGGGATTGGTAACCAAGAGATCATCTCCCACAATTTGCACTTTCTCTCCAATTTCACTAGTAAGCTTTGCGTAGTGCTCCCAATCATCTTGGTCAAAAGGATCTTCAATTGATACAATAGGATACTCGGCTGCAAATGACTTGTAGAGGTCCTTGAGAGCGTCACCTGATATCTTTTGTGAACCATCATTGTTCTGCAGTAATGGAATCATAGGAAAAGAAAGAAAGGGTACAGTCAGATAACATATAGTGACTAAAGGAGCACACATGCACAGACTATGTCAATAAGTAGCAGAAAGAAACGATGACCAGATCAGATGGATTTGTCTGTCTCACAATGGGTTATACCCAGTGATACTTAAGACCCGGCCAAACCAGGATAATTCTACAATTAAACATGCTGGTATTCCAGACACAAGAACAACGTTCGAAGTGATTATCCGGACCTTTACCCTGGAACTCAAACATTGCACTTGAGAATATCAGCATGCCAGGAGACTCACCTCTTCTTTGAAGTTCAAATCATATGTTTTATCTGGGCCATAAAATTCTGAAGCAGCAACATCCATTCCAATAACCACCTAATAAACATTTCGAAACTTATAGCATAAGGCTTCTGATCACATCAAAAGGATACAGAAAAAATAGTAACAGAGATTAAAGATGAAACGTACTTTTCCTGTGTACCCGGCTTTAGCAATGGCAGTCTTGAGCAACTCAAGTCCTTCCTTGTTTTCCTGAACATGAGCCAATTTGATTATGCAAGCAAAATGTGAAAGCGAATGCAACCAAAAGTCAACTAAAACCATAACATTTCAATAAGCTAAATTTCACCTGAATATTAGGAGCAAAACCACCTTCATCACCAACATTTGTAGCATCCTGACCGTACTTCTTTTTTATCACGGACTAGAGAACGGGGAGGGGGGTGGACGTTAGATGTACGTGGATAAATATTCATAACCATATGGTGCTGGGAGCAAATTCGTGACAAAGTATATGCATCAACAATGGGGAATCACATACGAGTATGAAGACGACAAACATGTCAAACAAGATTGTATGCAAGCTTATATGTGCAAGAGGGTGATATGGTCATCATCATGCTCCCAAATTGCGAATCAACAATAATTATTAAACAAACAGGACCAAAAATAAATAAATAAAAGCAACAGTCAAACTGGAACAGAAGTAAGGTGATAACCAACCTTCAAATGATGGTATACTTCAGCACCCATCTTCATAGCCTCTTTGAATGAAGAAGCTCCAACAGGAAGAATCATGAACTCCTGAAGACAATAGAGGGTAAGAATCTTATTAAAGGAGAATCTTCTAAGCATAAGTGAACTGCATTATTAAGAATGCATGCCTGCATAGCAAGTTTATTTCCAGCATGTGATCCACCATTGATGACATTGAAAGCAGGAACTGGCAACACCAATTTCTTGTTACCAGCTACGTTAGCAATGTGCTGCAAACAAAAGACACGTTATCAGGGTTCTCCCGGGAAAAGAATTAGGAAAGTGTTTTATTATTGCCCATAACAAATACTGAATGTTATTCAGTGCCTGACTGGATAACATAATTCATTCCCACACAACATGGTCTAAACAGCCGTCAAGACATTGTTTAATCAATCAACCGACCACACCACAACCTGAAAAAGGTAGAAGTTGCATAAATGGAGAATTTACCTTGTAAAGGGGAATCCCCTTGACATGAGCCCCAGCCTTGCAAACAGCAAGAGACACTGCCAATATGGCATTTGCTCCAAGCTGCAAAAATCAAAATACTCGTTGCAGTTAATGAGCTTCCCAGCAAAACACGTGAACAAAAGCATTCTATTAACCATTAAGCTACCTTTTGTTTGCACCAGCCCCACTCATTTACAGTTCCATCAAGCTGTTGAACCATGAAGTTATCAATCGCAACCTGATCAGTTGGGTCCTGCACAAGACGATAAAGATTTGTCTTTAAAAAAAATTGCAGCTCATATGCATGAAAAAATCAGCACAAGCTTCCACTACTCCTATTTAGAATTAACTTGCACCTTAACAAAAAAAAAAAAATCACTTGGATATCAAGAGCCAAAAATAAGGTTAAATGGAAATGAGGATGAGCTCTTGTAAAGCCATTCTTTATGACAATGAAAAACAATCGCAAAACCCATACATCTTTCAGGATGAATAATCAATCAACAACTAACCTTGCCGACCAATGCAGGGCCAATAATTGTGTTAACATTCTCAACAGCCTACAATACAAAAAACCCAGATCAGAAAATGACTCCACCGATATTTGGCATAATATAGAGATAGGTAATAGTTTACCTTGGAAACACCTTTTCCAAGGTAGTCTGATCCTCCATCCCTTAGCTCAAGAGCCTCGTAAATTCCTACAATAAACAAAACAGACACAGAAATTACACCAAGTAAGATGAAGTAGAAAAGGCCATGAATGATTGATTTGTTTTTTAGCTTATAAAGTAATTACGAAAACAATCAACAAGGAAAACACAAAACGATCATAGTTTCAAAAAGCAAAGCTAACATACCAGTGGATGCACCACTTGGAACGGCGGCTCTTGCCAAATGATTGTCAGATAATTTCACATCAGCCTACAGAAAATCGGAACAAAAACCGATAAGAACAACACTCCACAGAAATCAGACAAAACAATTACACATTAATCCAAAAATCTCATCAGCGTTGTATCAGCTTCTGTACTATCTATAAGTTATCGAAAATGAAAAGCAGGAAGAGAGATTCAACAAACCTCGACCGTCGGATTACCACGGCTGTCGAAGATCTGTCTTGCCTTGACGGAGACTATGGTGATCGCCATGGATGAAAGCTTGTCTGCGTTAGATCTAGAGAGAGAGTGCGTTATATGAGATGCAGCGAAAGGAGAAACAGAGCAATGAAAGAAGGGGTTTAAGAGGATATATGTAGAGGAGATTGGGTGAATAATAGCCGTAGGATCAAAAAGGGAGAAGAAGG
>CAOGCB010170420.1:0-13440 GCA_948266635.1 Cnidoscolus chayamansa | reverse complement strand
CTGGAGGGAAGCTTCACGGCGTTTAGTTAAAGGTAGTTTATTGTAATATTATCTTAAAACTGGACGAAATTTGTTTTGAATACTTGACCAAAATCCATACTCGTAAAGTTAATTAAGTTCCAGGGGCAAAACCCTTTATTCCATGACGTATAAAATGAGAGAATAAACTCTTATAATTTACTTAAAGATCGATGATTGGAAGGTAATAAACCAGATATATCGTTTAGGTTATGTGCCTAACTGGGAGGCTTTTCATGCATAATATGGGACTAACGCGTTACAGCATCCAGGCAATATAGACGAAGGAGAACAAGAATTTGCATGTGCATGGCTGCCACTTGCAACCCCACTAGTTTATAGCTGTCGGATTAGCAGTCATAGTTTGGATGTGTAATAAACACATAACAGGCACCTGGAACCTATATAAGCCAATAACCACTCTATAAATTCAAGACAACAGCCATTCAAAGTTCATACCCATCTCTTCTTTACTTGGTGCGGACGTTTGAGATGAGATCAGCTATGCCTATTGCCCCTGTCAAAATCATTAGGGCCTTCCTCTTTCTGCTTCTTCCTGCCATTTTCTTGCTTTCTTCACCTGTGGTTTCTAGTGGTACTCTCTCTTATCTTCTAGATATTAAATTCCTGCTTGATTATGTATATGTGTGTATATATATCGTAATTTTAGTCAATGGTGGAGGAGTCAGCAAGAAAGATCGTAAATTTTGCAGGTGTGGAAGAAATTATTCTTCAGGGGCTCAACAGTTTCAGGACAACCATAGGCCTGCAAGCCTTAACCCTTAACGAAAATGCAGCATGCATCGCTGACAAATTTGCCGATCAGATACTTGAAGACATCCCATGTTCTTCAAACTCTCCTCAGTTACAGAACTATCCTGACATCCTAGCGTACTGTGGCGTTGATATTAATCAAACTATGGAAGCTGCAGTTATGCCTGTTTGCGTGTCCCAGTTAGTTCCAAGCGTTCTGCTTTCCAATTTTACACATGCCCTGCAGTATGTCAAATACTTGACTGACGCCAAGTTCACTGGTGCTGGACTCGGCACCGAAGACGACTGGATGGTGGTCATTTTGAGCACCAACACCCCCGGGGGTAGCTTCGGCGCTGCCGTAAACTCCTTCAGTACTTCGAACGGTAGCGAACGTTGTATATATGTACATGTGTCTAGATCAGCTAGTTTATTTGCGAGTGAAGTTAACTTTTCACATTTATTGGATTGCAGATACTACGTCGCAAGGATCTGCAGGTACAGGTGATCAGCAAGTAAATGCAAGTGACACAGTCGATCTTTTCAAATCACTCAACTGTCACAGGGCATATTTAGACCTCCCAACTTTCGTCGAGAACAAAGAAACAGGATGTCTTGCAGGTGAACTAGCTCAAAAACTTGGAGACCAACCATGCAACGAGGCCAATAGTAGCTGCAACCCTCTTCAACTAGACCAGTATCCTGAACTATTATCCAAGTGTAACATAGACATTAACAACACTAAAAATGGTGTTGCCTTGCCTGTTTGCGTACCCCAATTGGCTCCAACCAAAGTTTTCACTAATTACACACGCACCGACTATGCTAAGTACATAAATGATTCGAATTTTGCTGAAGCTGGACTGGGGTCTAAGGGTGATTGGATGGTGATCGTTTTGAGCACAAACAGTCCTACTCAAAACGTCACAGGAGCTGGGGACTTTGCATTAACCAATGTTTTGGTATCAAGCATGAAAGGGCAAGTTGCAGATGGAGCCAATAGTTTGGTTTCCAAGGTTGGTTTTGGTCATTGCTTGATGTCTTTCTTGCTGGGGATGCTTGTCTATGGTGGAGTTGTTTAGCCTGGTGGTAAATGATTGGCAGCTGTCTTATCTTGATCACTGTGAATTAAAGTGCACCATACTGACTGTATGTTGGATATACGAAGCAGTTCATATATATACGTATATGTTTATATGTATTTAAACTACGTATATTGGTGATATATGTAGTTGTATTTGTATTGTGATATGTGTAGTTTGTACGTATATCAATAATGAATGGAGATGTTTGTCTCTGCTGACTTAATTAGATCGAGTTCAGAAACTTATCAGTATTAAATTTTTTTCATCAATTTTTTAAAGCTTGATTTGAAATTGTAATTATTAATTAAATTTTAAATATTTATATTTATATTTATATTTTTATCTGAATTTTAAATATATTTTTATTTTATTTATTAATTAATACACAATGGAATATTTCAATTTCAATTATGCAATTGAAGTTTATGGGAGAAAATTAAATGGGAATAATTGAAGTTTATGCGAGAAAATGAAATGGGAAAACAAGAAGAGAAAAGTTCCTTTTTCATTATTTGTAATTTGGGGCCTATGCATATGCAATTTGGGATGCATGCATAGGCAACACATGAGGTGCGCTAAACCCTGCATGCTTGCATGGCTGCCACTTGCAGGGTCAATACCAGTTTGTAGCTGTAACACATAATAAAGCACCCTTCAATTTCAAGGTAATCAAAGCTTTCACAGACATCTTCTGTTCTTTAATACTCCCAGATCATCATTTCATGCGAAAGATACAACGTGGTTAATTAGCTGTATGGCATCTTTCAAACTCGGCCTGCTCTTGTTCGTGCTGTTTAATGCCATTTCCTTGCTTTCTCCACCTGTTCTCTCTGATGGTACGATCCCTTTTACGTCTTTCACTTTTGTTGGGTTTCTCACTTCTTAACTTAGGGAATGTGGCGTAAATAATTGTAAAACACAGTAACGTAGCTATGTCTTTTTGCAGGTGAAGAAGACATTGTTCTTCAAGGTCTAAACAGATACAGGACATCCTCAGGACGGCCAGCCTTCACCAATAATGAAAAAGCGTCCTGCCTAGCTGATAAAATTGCTGAAACAGTACTAGAGCACCAGCCATGTTCTGCAAGTGCCAACTCTATTCAATTAGGAAACTACCCAGACCTACTACGATACTGTGGAGTTGACGTTACCCACATTAGAGATGGTATTGTTTTGCCCGTTTGTGTGCCCAAATTGGTTCCAAATCTTGTGCTATCTGGCTATACACAAACCCAGTATGCAAACTACATTAATGACTTGAAGTTCACGGGAGCCGGCATTGCCTCTGAGGATGACTGGATGGTGCTGATTCTGAGCACAAACACCCCTGAAGGAAGCATCACAGCTGCTGGAACAAGCTTCACATCAAGCACAACAACAGGAGGGGACTTTGCAGCAGGAGGCCATAGTTTGGTCTCGACTGTAGGAGGTGGGAACGTCGCAGGAGGCAATAGTTTGGTTTCCAAGGTTGATATTGGGTATAGCTTGGTGTGTCTTCTGTTAGGGATGGCTCTTCATGCTGAAGTGCCTTTGGCCTGGTGGTAATTATGCTTAGCAAATCCTGTATTGATCCAGGAGCGATCACTCTAATTAAATAATTTGATTTGTGCTCTCCTTTCTTTGAAATGGCTTTGGAATCATTTCATATTTCGATTCTTTTACATAGTAATTGAATTCTGCTTCATTCAATTTAATAAGCTAGAACAACCCTATTTGAAATATTACCATCCATATAAAAGACAAATGATTATATGATGTTCTTCATTATGTGCATAGCTAACTTGTTAATGGTTATTATTACCATGTCCTGACGTTCTTATGTTAAAACCGAGTTAAAGTGAAATTAACCAAAAAAAATATATTAAATTCGATGAATGGTTATCATTAATGAAGAGGAAGTTTCATAGTTTAATTCTGTTCGACGAACTCAAATCAGCCAAACCTTGTAATATAGTAATACAAACGGGGTGAATGTTGTTATTGTAATAGGATTTGGAAGTTTAGGACATCAATGCTTGCATGGCTGCCACGTGCAGGTCGACCAGTTTATAGCTGTCGGTTTAGCAGCCACCGATGGAATGTGTAATAATCACATAAAAGGCACCTGGACCTGGACCCAAGAACCTCTCTAGTCCTTTGGCAAATTTATACAAGCAGAAAGAATAAGTATTCAATTCAAACAAATCTTGCAGCTTTATATATACAAATTCAAATAACCCATCTTCTTGATCTGTTTTAAAAGAGAGGATCTTTTCTTTTCTTTTTGCATCGAAAGATTGTAAGATCAGATCAGCTTTTTTTATATATAGACATGGCTTCTCTGAATCTCAGCACGCTTCTCCTTTTTGTTCTGCTTCATGCCATCTTCTTTCTTCCTTCACCGGTGCTCTCTAAGGGTAAGTGCCTACTCTAGCTTCCTCGTATAATTTAACTTGTGAATATTTTGTTTTCTAAAAAGATGTCAAAACTCGAAATCTGATCTCTTGCACGCTTCAGACAAGGATGAAGACAATGTTCTTCAAGGTATAAACAGTTACAGGACATCGTTGAGGCTACCAGCCCTGACGAAGAATGAAAACGCAGGATGTCTGGCAGACAAAATTGCTAATAAACTAGAGGACCAACCATGTAATGGAAGTGGCGCGACCTCTGTTCAAGTAGACAATTACTCAGAGCTACTATCGAAGTGTAGCATTGACAGAAACAGCACCAGAGACGGTGCAGTTTTACCTGTTTGCGTGCCGAAACTGGTTCCAACTCTGGTGCTTACGAATTATACACGCACACAGTATGCCAAGTACTTAAATGATTCAAGGTTTACAGGGGTAGGACTGGGTTCGGAGGATGATTGGATGGTGGTGGTTTTGAGCACAGACACAGCAGCGGGTAACTTCTCAGGAGCAATAAGTTTGATGTCCATAGTTGGTTTTGGTCATTGCTTGGTGTCTGTGTTGGTTGGGATGCTTGTTTATGTGATAGTTTATTGAAACGTTTGAAATTTGAATGTTGTGTATTAGGTTAGTGAGGTTGAATATCTTATGGACATTCTCATCCCTCTCTCCACTGTAATGTAATGGATTATTCCTCGTGAAATTTCCACTTCTGGGTTGGTTTCATCACGCTCTTATCATAATTATGATTACTCCATTGAAAGCCCTGCATTGATACCATGACAGACAGAGATAAGCTCATTGAAATTTGATTTAAAGATCGGATCGATTCGTTTATCCTCTCCGGTTTTCTGTTTATATATATATTTTTTATTTAGTCGGATCCGTTTGGGTGCGTTTTTTAAACGTTAAAACGGGTAAAGTAAAATGTGGGCCAGTTCCCAGGCCGACTCAGATCCAACCCATGTTTTTCTGTTTTCAGAAAAGGACCTTTCCGCGAAGAAAATCTAAACAAGCGCATTCCATTCCACCACGCGTAACGCGCGCAACTTTGCACCCAAACACAAACCAAAAACCAATAAGACCTCTAACACAGCATAATTCTTCTCCAGCTCTCAACCATGGTGGACGAAGATGACGATGGCTTCGGCGATTTCAAGTTTGCCCCATTTAATCCCGCCATTCCTTCCAATCCCATTCTCATGAACGGCCGAGATTCGGCTGATACTGCCGACGATGATGAGGACTGGGGAGATTTCCTTAACTCCCCTGCACTATCCCACGCCCTATCCCTCCCCAAAATCCCGAAATCCCTTGACCCCTTCGGATTCTCTACGGATCAAAATTTGAATAACAATGATTCGGAAGCCAACCAGCCTGGCTCAGCACCTGCTCGTGTTAACTCGGGCATGCCTCAGTGGGAAAGGCCAAAAGGAGCTTTGCCTCTTTCGATCTTCGGGGACCTAGACGAAGATGAAGAATCAGGTGCCGGCGATCCACCTTTTGGCGATCGTGGTTGGAGCTTGTTCTCCAGTAAACATGCTGCTTCTGTGAACAAGGGGTCGGGTTTAAATGTGAACGATTTGGTTGCTAATTTATACAAACAGAGTGATCGTAAAAATGAGTCTATAACGGATTTTAACGGGTCGATTTCTGTAGACAAAAAACATATGAATGACACAAATTCAGATTTGCGTATGAGCTTTCTGAATTTAGGTGCTGTTGAACCTAATTCCAATGCACTACCACCAGGTTCTTGGGCAAATACGATTGCGAATGATTTGTACGAGAATGGTAAAAATGAGCTGAAATTGAATTCACAGTTTTTGAATTTGGATTATGATCCATTGATTTTGAATACACACGTAATGCATTCAAACAAAGAAGGGACAAATTTGGTTAAAAAAGGGGCAAAATCGAGCGCAAGTGGAGCTAATTCTGTTTCGGCTACTGACAATGGGAGGTTTGAAGATGGATGGGCATTCATGGATTCACAGCCCAAAACTCAGATGGGTGATGAGATATCCAAGGTAAAAGTATGATTCTTGTAATTTTGATAGAGTATTTGAGTCTGTAGGTTATTACTTCTACTCTTGTTAGTTGCTGAGAGAGTGAGAAGAGTTCCTACATCCTTCAAATTGATGTCAATTGAACTGGTAGCTAAGTTTATTAACCGTTGCTCTTCCTTATTTTTACTGTATTTAGAATTGAAAAGGTGTTTGTGTTTTTCTCTCCTGTTTTTTATCGGAATTTTGAACGTGGGCATGGATTTAAAGATTCACCTTTTGCAAATTTTGATCCAGACAAACCAAATCACGACAAAGAACTGGCCAGTACCTAACCTTAATGGATTCAAATCAAGTTGGAATGAATTGAGCTTGGATCTCAATGGGGAGGACATGAATGTTAATAGAGTTCTTTCAAGCACAACTTCAATAAATATGCATACACATCTGGTTGATGAAAATAAGGAAATTGATGATGGTGATGAAGATGATTGGGAGTTCAAGGATGCACAGCCCAAAACTCTAATGTCTGATGAGTCTTCCAAGGTAAAAATTTGATTCTTGTGTTTGTGATTAATCTTTAGATTATTGTTTCTACTCTAGTTTGGTTTTGAGAGTGAGAAACAAAAAAACAAAACTGCAATGGTTCCTACAACTTAAAACATTTATGTTATAGGTACCTCCCTTTTTCATACAGTATTTTATATTTTAGCTTTTCTCCTCTTTTGAAGGAATCTGAACATGGACATTGGTTTAATTATTTGTTGTATGCAAATTTATTAATTCAGGTGAAACAAATCAAGAGTGAGAATGGGCTAGTACCTAATCTCAATGGATTCAGTTCAGGTTGGAATCAACTGAGCTTTCATTTTAATGGGTGGAACTCAAATTTTGATAGTGTTAATTCAAGTACAAATTCTATGAATCCGGGTCTGGTTGCTGAAAATGTAGAAGTTGTTGATGATGGTGATGGGGATGATGACCGATGGGAATTCAAGGTTGCGGATTCCAAGCCTCAAGTTGAAGTTGGTCAGGTAAAAATAAATTATGCTGTTCAATTGATTTTAGATCAGAAAATTTTTCATTCTTAGAAAACCATGAACAAATTAGGATTCTGAATTTCTTCATCTTCATTTATATCTGTAAATAAATGGAGCATTAGGATTATTGTGCTTCTTGGTTCTGATTGTTGATTTGATGACATCATTCGTAGGATGGCCAGATGAAGACTGAACCTACACCAACCTTGAATTTTAACAGGACTAGTTTAAGATGGGATGTTTTGAAATCAGATGAGAAACAGTTTACTGCAAATGTGATTGATAAAATTAAGGATTCTGATGATGCTGATGGATGGGCCTTCAAGGGTGCAGAACCAGAGTTTAAGGTAAAAAATTTTAAGGTAAATATATGATTCTTGTGATTTGCTCTACGTTTGTGTTTTTTTTTTTTTTAATTTTTAATGTTCTGTTCGATTGCTGAGAAAACCAAGATATAAACCAATTGCACTTCTGATATCCAGTCATCAAAGCCTTTGTTTATTCAGATGGCACAGAATGTACCTTGATTTATAGTTTTTATTTTTCTTTCATGTTTCATTCCTTCATATGTAATTTATAGTTTTGTAACAATCTGAAAGGTGCAGTAATGGAGCTATAGGTTTCTAACCTGCATCCTAGTTATAATAATATGATTCCATTTTCTTCAGATTAAGACTGAAAATGGACCAAATTCATCAAGTTCGGATGAAGGCTTGGGTTCAAATTTAAATGGGGTGAATTTGGATTTATTTGATGAAAATGGTGATCTTGGGGACAAAGATGGATGGGAATTCAAGACTGCAGAATCAGGAACCATGCCTGGAGATGACAATACTAAGGTGCAAGTACAGCTTTTATGATTTGTTATATTTTCAATTGTTTCTTTTGCTCTCTGCTAGTTTGTTATGACATGATTTTTGATGTAGTACTTTCTTTGAGGAAAATTTCAGCTTAAGCTGATATAGATAGTCTTATTTACTTTTCAAATTAGCAATGCAACATCTAATATTTATTTCTTATAATATGGTTTCTCCATTTTCTGAGCAGCCAAGTGTAGTGTGAGCTTATGCTGTTCACTGTTCTTTCACTGTTTTGCAAATTGTCCAAGGGATTAGAGTTATACTTATGATGATAGAGTATCAGAAACTAATGACAGACTAGGACATTTAGATGATATTTTCCTGTGTGTGGGTGGATGAGTGCATGCATGCCCTTTGAAATAGTTCACTTCCTTTTTTTTTATTCCATTTGCTGTGTAATTGCTTGATAAGGATCATTTGGACATGTATATGCAAACATGTTAAGAATCTCCATTTGGATATGAGTGTTTTGACATTTTGTAATTTTTAGGATGACAGGAGAAGGCCAGAGAATTTCAATGGAGCACTGTACACGTTTAGTTTTGTCAATGCTGTAAATGGTCAATCAGGCTTTGGATTTGATTTCAACTCAGGCTATCAAAATAAGGATGATATTGAAAAGAAGTTGCATCATCCTCAGATTGATGAAAAAGTTGGTTCTGATGAAAACTCTTGGGCATTGAATGGTGTATTTTCAGAAGCTAGATCAAAAGATAAGGTGATGGGTTAATATAACTTGTTTTCTTTCTCAATGTTGAATTTTCTAGAATTTTCAATTAAGAGGTTATTTTTCTTGCAGGAAGAACCCAAGGTTGCTGAAGTTTCTCTTGCTGTAGAAGCATTAGTATTTGATGAAGTGCAGGTGGGTAACCCATTTCATATAATTACTATTTTGATATAATTCTATCCAGTGAAAATCATTAAATTGTCCTTCGCATTTATGAGAAAAATCACATGCTTATTATTCTGTTCTTTAAAAAATCACATGCATATTAACCATCTCAAACATAATGAGAAGTTACCAAGTAATTTTCCATTTTTTTTTTCATTGGATGTAGTATTTCTCCATTTTGAGTCCTACTTACAATTTCTTCATCAGGACATGTATTCTTATTTACCAACTTATTATGGTTGATACATTGCATGATGCTGAGAAAGTGAAGTTCAATGGTGGAACATGAAAATTTGTTCTTTCAATGATGTATTTCCATCTTTTTGCCCAGGGGAACAAGGTAAAGGCAGAGAACCACAAGGGAGCCCTACCCCTGTCCCTTTTTGGCGATGAAGAGACAGAAGCAGATGATCCTGTGATCGATCAAGACATTTCAACTCAGAAGTTCACCTCTGATCAAAGAGTTGGCATTAAGAGTCCCCATGTTAATATTTCTATTAATGATCTAATATCAAGTTTATACAGTCAAGCTGAGCAGAATGCTTCAGTTAATCACGAACAAGGTCCAACTGAAAATGGATTAGATTCCACCAAAATTGTGATGTCTTCTGATTTGGAAAATGCTAATCATGATTTTTATGACGATTCCTGGGAATTTCAAGATGCCTCTACAGGAGCCAGAGCTGAAGAGCAGACCTCTACTCATGGTCTTCAAGAGTCTCATACAAAATATTCTACCAAACTAGAGATATATGATTGTGTGGAATTCTTTTCCAAATTGAAGGAAGAATTGCACTATATTGCACTATGCCATCTGGAAAATCTAAAGGTTGGTCACTTCCCAACATCTCCCTCCCCCTCCCAGTTGAAAATTGAATCACTCATGGCATTTGACTTTTGAAATGTGATTTCTGATAGAAAACTCCAAGTGCTGCGGCTCTGATTGGTGAAGATGCAAAAGTGCAAGCTCTTGATAGAGAAATACAGGTTGGTTATTATACTTGGCCTCTTGTGTCTTTTGTCATTCTCATTATTGTGATGACAAGCTTTCATCTGTTTTCTATTTCTTAAGGTGTTCTAGCAAAAAAAAAATCAAGGAATTAATTGTTAGAAAAGTTCTGTTATCTGATTGCTTCTCATGAAAAAATATTGCATGAGCCTCTAGCATTCAATAGCTGGTGAGAAAAATGTGGTAATACACTTTTTTGAAGCATGGCTTAGTTGATTTGGTCTTCTTTTCTGCAATTTCCTCTTGTTGTAGTCAATTTTTTTTCTTACTTCACATCTGTTCATTGGATTTGTGAGCCACTTAAATAGATTTGAGAGTTCTGAATGAAAACTGATTCCTTGTCCCATTTGCATCTGATTTCAATATTCTGATGCTTGTGTTTCCTAGAAAAATCTAGTGATTTCTTGTGCAGTTGTCGAATGAATATATTTGAGCTCTTAACGTTTTCTTCTTTTCTGTTACAGGATCTTACTAATGAACTGAACCAAGATGGTATTTTCTCTGGAGAAGTCCACTCAGAGAGTCGCTCATCAGGAAATGCATGCCTCAAAATGTTTATGGAAGTTTTGCAGGAGCCAAAGTTCCAAGGTTTTGAGTCAGACTGTAATTTAACAAAGAAATTGTCACTAGTAAGTTTGTGCTTTATAACTAAAGGAACATTTATCGTAATTCATGAATTTTAATCACCATTTTTTCTTGTCAGTAATGCAATAAGTAGGCTTTTTTCAATTTTGAATGTTGTAATCTATAATTACCTGTGATTTTATTCTCCACCATTTCGAAGTTTGCTTTCTATTGTTGCAGATGTAGCACCTTTAGCTTTCTAATACAACTTTATTGCACCTGTATTTTACACAAAAAAAAAAACCTTCTAGCAGATAACATGTTGTATATTACTTAAAGGATCTCCTGCAGTAGAGATTATATAGTATAAACTGCATACTGTCTTGTGCCTGTGGGTCATCTAGGCTCCGAAAAGGGAGTAGATGGTTGCAGATCGATTAAAAGATAACATGTTTATAGACATGGCTAACAACCAGTATCTTGTGGAAACTCTTTTGCTTTTCTAGTGGTTTGATTTTATTCTACTGAGAATTGTGACATTTGTATATTGATAGGCAGAGAGTGATTTGAGATCAGCACTTGCGCTCCTCAAATACGTGTCCTTAACACTAAAAATTTTAACTTCAGTACCAAGGGAGGAGCAATCTAGTTATATTTCTGCATGGTCTAAAATACTGTCTGTTTGTGCACAAGAATTGAGGCATGGTGCCTTCATCTGGAAACGGTCATTGCAAGAGAATGCCCATGATCAAATACTATCCAAACCTCAAGGTACCCATTAGCATCATGCACATCAGTAAATTTCATGATGGTGGCATGCATTTTTTGACATGTAACCTTTTTGATGTATTGGCTGACTGCAGGCAAGAAATATGTCCTTGCCCTTGGTGAGATTTACAGAGTTGTTGTAATTCTTCAATCCTCAGCAAAACTTTATAAGCCATGGTTATTAGCAAGTTCAACAAATTCCATGGGCATATTTACTCTTCTAAGTGAGTGTTCTTCCATATGGTCAAGTTCAGGACTCAAAGAAGCTCTACGTGGCATTTTGAATTCACCTGATTTTGAATATGATGGAAGTCTTAAGACAATACTAGAATCTATCAAGTATATCCATGATCTGGATTCCCACACGCTCTATAATCATGTTTTCTCTGGGCAAGGTCCTATCTGTCAACTGTCAGCTTTAACTGCCAAAGTGGTGCCAGGTAAGCATGATACATATTCCTTAGGCATAGGATTAGGCTAGGCCACAGAAAGAAGTTATTTTCTCTAAGTTGGTTATGGATGCGTGGTTGATATTTTTGTTCGCATAATCCAAATGAGCCACAATGTGAAGATATTTATTGTACTCTCTCATTCCCACTAAGATAGGCTTATAGTTATTTTCACAAATTTTACTTCTTCAATATATGTCAAATGAGGGTACATTAGGAAGCAAATAAATAAAATATCTTCTGAAAAAGGAAAGTAGCCTATAATTTGGGATGGATAAAAAATGAAAGTAAGCCTATTTTTGTGTGAGGGAGGAAGTAACATTTACTAATTGCTGATTGTTGGCCCCTTTCGGAAGCCATTTTAGACAGTAGTACAAGATGTTGACAGCACACATAGAGCTTATAATAAATGTTGAATAATTAATACTTTTTATCTTGATTTCCTTCAAGCAGGGATGAAAACAGTAGTCTGGAATGGAGAGCATTGGTTTCTGACGCTCGCCAATTTATGGGCAAATTTAGTTCGCAGTGAACCTCCAGTCTTGCCATGCATACATGTTGGCTGATAAGAATGCTGGGATAAGTTGGATGTCTTTTGTAGCAGCCATTACCTGTCAGATGAACTATCTAATCATATTAAGCGATTTTTGACAAGCCTTGTGGAGCAAAACCATTTGCGATGAGACTACTGGGCATAAACCACAAGCTGCATCACCAAGATCGCGCTCGGGGATGTCAGAATTACAATATGAAAATGAAGATGTAAATGGCAGAATGGGAGCTTGGAGTGACCAGGTGAAGAATCCAGGTCAACATTCTTTTCATTTTTTATTTTTAATTTACTGGTTGGCATTCATTACAGAAAATGGGTGACATAGCAATTGGATGTAGAGGTTTTGGTTTTGTGAAATGGGTATATAAAATACGACCCATATAGATAGAAACAGATAGGATTTGCCACATGTATACGGTTGCTTCTCTCCAGAAGCAGTCCACTCTCTGTTCTTGTTCTTGTTCTTGTTTGCTTGTTCATGCTGTTTACGAGTGAAGTTGTACAATCAACATAGCACATTATTTAGGGAAGCAAAGTACGTTATTCCAGCCTGTTAATTTGATTGTAGAGAAATGGATTTTTGTTTGCAATAATAAAAGTATTAAATAGATGGCTCCAAGAATTGCCAGCTATTACTTTTTTCTGAAAATTGTTGGCAAAGAGAATCAAATGCATTATGATAGATGATGATGGTTGAGCACATCCAGAAATAAACAACTTATTTCATTATTTCTAACTAATTTAGAAAAATTACATCTTTTTTCATTATCCAATTGCATTGACCTACCTGTAATGTCTCGTATTTAGTGCTTTCTATTGCAATTTGTTGTTGGTAGTTTTTGCTTTTTTTTCTCCATACTTGTTATTATAGGAGAGAAGTTTTACACTTTTTGTAGCAATCTTTGATTTTCTTTATTAAAGAAATTTTTTTAATATTTATATTATTTAACTTTTTAATATTAAAATAAATTAATTAATGGTTTAATTTAATAAAATTATTAAAAATTTTGGTTACTACATTTAATTTAAGTAATTTGAAAAAAAAAAAAAAAA